>CANNZV010002276.1:0-105554 GCA_947561585.1 Caprella mutica
AACGAATACAATATTCGATTATTCAAAATTTCCCTCCCTCATAAATATAATCAAATATAAATAATTAATAATTGCGTCATTGTTACTAAAATATACAATTCGTAAATGAACCGGATAATATTTGTTCGTATAGTAACTTTACTAGTTATAGTAGTGTTTTATATTAAGACTTTACAAAAATATCACTATATATGGTACTTATAGTAAATAATTCATTTAATATTACCAAAATGCACTACTTTTAAAAGTAAAATATAAAAAATGATATATTGAAATGATTTGTCAATACTGCATTAATTTAACAGGAACGAATATTTTGGGTTTATTTATAAATTCAACATATTGTTTTGAAAGAATATATGATGCAAAAGGCATATAACTATAATTTGATTGATGACCTGCGTTGTTGAATAAAATTTTTTTAGGAAACCCCTGTATGTACATAATTCGTTGATTATATTAGGATATAATCAACGAATTAATAGAAACCTTATTTTACATTTAATAATATATAATATTTTTTATTATTTTATGTTAAATTTAAATTTCAGATCATATTTATATTTCTTTCTACAGCAGTTCGATTAATTGTCTATATATTTTCATTACTTGGAATTTATGTTTTTGAATTTCATATTAGTATGAAAAAGAATGTAAGTTGATTTTTAGACCATTTGAATGAGAGAAAGTAATAGAACTTTATATCGAAAATCTGTTTTTATACATTTGGTCGTGTGAAATGATATAAGGTTGGAAATATTAAAAAAAATTGACTAATATGATTTTAACTAATAATTTTTACATAATAAAAATAAAAACAATAATATTCAAATAAATTGTGTCAAAATTTAATTTAATATTGGTGGTTAATAATAAAAAATTAAATAAGATTAATTTATATAATTATCGGTATTTGGTTAATATAGAAGCCATTTCAATCGGTTAGATTTTATAAGCAATTGAGAAAACAAACTACAACAAAATGGATAAATTCTACAATAAAGAAAGGCTCTTTAAAAAATTGAAAATGGAACAAATTTTCTAAAGTCAGTGCTCAACTTATTGATGCAGGGAAACTACTATATGAGTGTGATTAGTATTCATATCTATCAAAGAAGTGAATCAATCTGGCTGCACAATGAGCAGGGATGATAGAATCCTGTCTGTCATAACATTTGTTAATAATTGAATGAGAGTTTTATACATATTTCAAAGTGAATTTAAATTGCCATACCCTTTGTTTCTGTCTACTATAGACTTTTTAAAAATAGTTTATATATATAACAGTATTTATTTTATCCTCACTGTAGTTTAATGAAATATTAATCTATATTTTACATCGTTGAATAAAATTAATTAAAGGAAATTGCACGATAGTATTAATACTGTAATGTTTACATTTATTAAGTAGCTAATATTTCTTTATCTCAATTTTCGATTATCGCATGTACGATTTAAGAAAAAATAGGATATATATAATAAAATATATTTTATTGACATCTTTTGAATATATGTACAATTAATCGATCCGCGTTAAGCTTAAAATCCGATACGACTAATTATTCTCACTTACAACTATTGGAATCATTTATTAATACAAATGCGTTTGATCTATGGAAAGAATATTATAAGCAACTTTCAAGATTTTATTATTTATATAAATTCATATTTTTTTAGTTTTATTTTTTCTTACATAAGTATTATGTATGTACATTGTACAGAGTGCGGAGAAAGTCCCCGATCAAATTTTATTTTTCAAATTAAAGATGTTATTTATTTACTAAATTCATCCATTTATATTTCATTCTCTTCCTATAATCAAATACTTTAATGTTTCAGGTCCAAATTTTGATAAATTTGCTTTGTCTTTTGTGAAAATGAGTCAACGTGAGACTATTGTTCAGCTACACTGCGTGGGGAGGAGAAAACCAGAGAATGTTAAGCTGTTAAAAGCACCGAAATCAACTGTTAGGGATGCTGTTAAACGCTACCGAGAACTGGAGACAACAGTTGATCGACCCAGCTAGGTGTGGACGACCTCGTACTGAACGGTCTCCAACCAAAATTAAAGCCATTAGGGAGCGGATAAGGAGGAACCCCAAGCGAAGCACAAGAGAGAAGGCTAAGAGTATGGATATCGACGAAAAAAGTGTGAGAACCATCGTCAAAAAAGACCTCAAGTTGTCCCCCTTCAAAATGACCAACATGCAACAGCTCACGGCCTTGCAGAAACAGAAGAGGATGGACAGATCAAGGATTCTTTTGAATGCAATGAAAGATGGCACGCAGGCTGGTGAGATAGTCTTTTTGGTATAGAAAATGTTCACTGTGGAGGCCAAATTCAACTCCCAGAACGACAGAATTTTGGGAAAAAGTGCTGACAGTATCCCTTCATCCGTAAAGACTGTTTTCTGTCGCCATAAGCCTGCCTCTATGATGGTTTGAGCTGCCATCTCGGAGAGTTGGAGATCTCCTCTCATTTTCGTCAAAGAAGGCACTAAAGTTAACGCAAATTGTGTATCGATGGTCTTTTGAATCCAACACAAGTCGGAATGAAGAAGCACTTCAAGGACAGGCCATTTACTTTTCAACAGGACGGTGCGCCCTCGCACACAGCGAACAAAACTCAAGATTGGTGTGAGGTCACTTTCCTGCGTTTTGGAGGAAGGAATTGTGACCTCCTTCATCTCCGGACCTGAACCCTCTGAACTTTAGTGTATGGTCCATCTTGGAGAAAGAAGCGTGCGCTACAGCTCATGATAGTACGGAAATTCTGAAGAAGTCCCTCGAACGACATTCCGTGCCGCGGTAAAGAGCTTCAGAGGTAGACTCGAGAGAGTAATTGCCGCCAATGGTGGTCATATTGAAAAATATTTGGTAGAACTGTTAAATGAGTTTATTGAGATATTGTGTGATTAGTTTTGTTTTATTTCATCCATCACATCTCATTAAATTAACATTTTTATATGATCGGGGACTTTCTCCGCACCCTGTATATGACTATGCATTAGAAGCAATTATAAGATTTCAGGGTTATTCTGAACCAAAATATCATTTTTGGTTTAAACTTTTGGTAATAAAATATATATCATATGTTAATCGAATAGCATTATGTTAGACGCTGAATTCAAATCTAAATAATTAAAGTCAATTAATCATTTCCTTTTTCATTCTATTGATGATTGCTTTTGTATTCTTGCAATCAAATAAATTGCTTTGCGAACTAAGAACAAACTTGCCATTCATTTCCTCTCATTTGTTTCAATTGTCCAGACAGACACTAAATTAAATTGTTTTGCTAGAGCTAAGATAGTAAAACTGAAAGAGAAAATAAATTAATTTATCACCGTTGAACATAATCTATAACTATAAAAAAATATATTACATTTGAAAGTGAGGAGAAATAACCTTCCTCACAAAAACATATATGTTTTCTCAAAACTATTTAAAAAAGACATTCAGGAGGTTTCAATATTTTAACATTAATAGATTTTACAGTTAAATAAACTTTAATGGTCCTCTCTTAAGTGAAATTTTGAATAGTTACTTATATCAAAACAACGATTATTTGACATTTTTTTGACATAATATGTTTTTATTGCATTGTATAATCGATTCATTATTAAATATTCAGGTAAAATAAAATTAGCAGAAGAAAACTTATTGCTCTTTTTTTCTTCATCGTCAAATTCGTATTTTGTACGAGTACATAAGAAGAAAAAAAGAGAAAATCATTTCATTTTTCTATTTTCAGATTACTCTTCTTGTTACATATTTTAGCACTCTATGTGGGAGGTCACTTTTATTACCTGCTCTGACTTAAATAATGGAACTCATTAGGAGAAACCTATTGTTAAAGAATTGGGTCTTAGATAACAATGAACTATTATATAGAGGTGTCAGAGAAAAAGACTTAGTCTAGATAAATGAGAAATGTTTTAAGATAGATATTGGAAAAAGCATTTAGTTAAACTATTAGAAGTAGGACAATAGCCTCAAATATTTACCTGCGACCAGTTAGGCCATAAATCTTATTGTGTAATACCTTTTCCTAATTAGACCTGCGAAATGTAACTGAATAGAAACTGTAGCTATAAAAGAAGTTGAACTCAAACCCCAAATTGTTAGTTGGGTGATGTACATCTCTAAATGAGTATCCTAGGTGTCTGTAACCAGTGCGATAAGTGAATAGAAGATAACTCACGTTGAATCGTCATCATTACCCTATCATATATATAGGAAGTTGAAGAAAGAGAAACAGTAGAAGAAGTGGTGTCTGGGAAAGTAAGTCATCTGAAACTGAAATCTCAGAGGCTACAATTGGCGCCCAAACAATGCGAGCCCTGGCAAATCCTGGTGAAATCTGAGCGCAAATCCTGGTGCAATCAACAAATTCTACAGCAACGAAGAGGAATGAAGCAAACGAAAAGGTTACAGAACTGAGGAGCGAGAGAGAGAGAAAAAAATATTCTTCCCAACTCTCCACAATCAGACATCAGCGATCAAATACTACGATATCAGACACTACGATATTAGACACTACGATATCAGACACTACGATATCAGGCACTACGATATCAGGCACTACGATATCAGGCACTACGATATCAGGCACTACGATATCAGACACTACGATATCAGACACTGCGATATCAGGCACTACGATATCAGACACTACGATATCAGGCACTACGATATCAGACACTACGATATCAGGCACTACGATATCAGACACTACGATATCAGACACTACGATATCAGACACTACGATATCAGGCACTACGATATCAGACACTACGATATCAGACACTACGATATCAGGCACTACGATATCAGGCACTACGATATCAGACACTACGATATCAGACACTACGATATCAGGCACTACGATATCAGGCACTACGATATCAGGCACTACGATATCAGACACTACGATATCAGACACTGCGATATCAGGCACTACGATATCAGACACTACGATATCAGACACTACGATATCAGACACTACGATATCAGCACACACCAGGTAGCAGAGACAGAGGCAGGCAACCGCAAGAATTGAAACACAAAGGAAGTACCAGCCGTCGAATAATGAATCGTAAGTACCATTAAGAGTTTAAACACCATTTTTTTCTAAACTTTCGCTCTCATTATAAATTAGTATATTTATATAGTGTACGTATGTACTTTCAGTCCATTCACCATTCCAAATTGATTGATCTGAATTTGGCTAATGTCATCATTGAAGAAGTTACAAGATAGGGTGCATCACTATAAATTACGTAATAGAAAACTTGATTTCGAAATTGACCAAGACAAAATGGCAGGGGATTCACCAAGTAGAGAAACAAGTACTCAATCTAACAACACAGACAATATAAATGCACAGATTCTTAATACACACATTTTGAATGACAACATTCCTGTATTTCGAGGAAATGCACGAAAAGACGAAACTGATTTTAAAAGTGGAGTTGACGTTGAAAGTTTCATTAAAAATCTAGAAAACCATTTTGCAAACCTCAACATAAGAAATGATTATAATAAAAACTCTTTATTATTCAGTCATGTCGATCCAGTGAATGGCGACCCTAAATTGCTTATTTCAACATTCAAAAATGACGGTGATCTACCTTATGAAACTGTGAAGCACAGTTTACTTTCGTCCTATGGAACGAAAAGAAACTTTCAGCGAAGTTCCCAAAATCTTATACATAATCAACATTTAGATCCATCACATATTGTAACTACAACGGGCAATATTTTGAATAATGTAACGGAGTGTATAGAGGCAATGTTTGACAAACCAACCTTTGCTGGAATTGACAGAAATTTAGCAGTGACAAATGAGGTAAACCTCATTGATTTCATGAAAAGTTCTTTGTTTCACATTATGCTGAGTTCTCATGCATCCCAGCATCTTTATGAAAGCAGCATTTCGGAAAGTAACGTGAATACCAGTTTAAATAACCTAAACTCTGCAATTCTAGCAAAAGTAACTTCATCCAATAACAGAAATCCTTTGACAAAGTATGACGAAGACGCTAGGTATAGGAACTATACTCTGACCACTTCAAATGGAAAGTATGAACATAACAATTACAAAGACTTCAAAATACAATGCCAAATTTGTAGGAAAACTAATCACAGGACAGAGAAGTGTTATTTCAAGGACACACACTGGAACCCCAGACAGTCTAGGGTTAAAGACAGGCGCACACACACACCGAGTAGATACAATAGGGATTATAGTAGGGAGAGATACTATCAGACACAAAATAGGCAAAAGTACTACCAGTCACCAAACAGATATCAACAAAACCAGTACAGGGGCCGTCACTCTAGCAGACCGCGATCAGGAGAAAGAAATAGGCAGACAAGTCGTTATAGGTATAATAATTGACAACAAATGAATACATCATACATTAATATTGCAATGTCTAATTTGAAAATACCTGTAATAACTGGGAAAATTAATAATAAACTAATTGACATTCTCATGGACACGGGTTCTTCATGTTCCTTAATTCGGGAAAATTTATTACCAAAACATATTAAATTAAAAACATACTCTGGATTAATTCTTGATGCAAATAAGAAGAAAATAGAAATTTTGGGTCAAACTTTAATTGATATTCAAACTCCTGATGGTATTATTTCAAATATAGAGATCTTGATTATTGACGATGAATCAAAATTACCTATAGATTGTCTCATGGGTATGAATGTTTTAAAATATTCCCAGTTGAATTTTGTAAAACAAACAATATCATTTACATTGCCTAAATACCATGATTTGAGAAATCATGGAGTTAGATTAACACTGTTAAACAACAGAATATATAATCGAAGAGAGAGTGACGTATTCTACTTAGCTAAAAAGAGAAAAGTAACTTTTTCTGAAGTTGTAAAACAATTGACTTTTGTAAAATATGCAAAGAATTGTAAAAGAAAAAGAAAGGAAAAGAGGAGCAGATTCAAATATAATAATGACCATGTAAACTCAAATGTTACAGTAAACGAAGATAGTAAAATAAATAATCGAAATATAGAAAATGTTGAAATGAGGATGGAAGAAAATGGAAAGATTGAAAGCACGCGTAAAAATGAATTCAAAAATGAAGTTGCAGATAACACTAAAGAGCATGAAATTATGCCAGACACTAAGAGAAGTAATGAAATTAATATTCACTTGAAACATGATTTGCTGTTAGAAAGCAATATGAACGTGATAAGTAACGTAAAACTCAATAAAAATGTTAATATCGATGGATGTGAAGTAATGATATTAAAAAATGAACTGAAAGAAGGCATTGTTGTAGGAGCAACTGTATCAAAAGTTGTAGACAATGCAGTAAATATCTCCATTTTAAATGCAACAAACAATGAAGTTTTATTGAAAAGGGGACATATGATTTCAAAATGTATTGTCTTGGATGACATTGATCAGATTTTAAATCTAACGGAAAGTGAAAGAGAATGTAAAGAATATGATCCATTAACTATAAATGATATAAAATGTAATGATAAACAAATTGAAGGCGATCTAATACATTTATTAAACAGATACCGAAGTACATGCTACAAAGAAGGCGAAGATCTAGGTTGTGCCAGGAACGTAGAACCTTTTGATATAAAATTAACTGATAACAAACCTATTTTCAGGAGGCAATATAAAATACCTCATTGTCATGAGAGAGAAATTGAGAAACAAGTAAATAAAATGTTGGAGAATGATATTATAGAAGTAAGTGATAGTCCGTACAATTTTCCAATCTTACTTGTATCCAAAGGAAATGGAGAAAAAAGATTGTGCGTGGACTTTAGAAGCCTAAATAAAATAACAGAAGATATAAGATATCCATTACCAGTTATCTCTGATATTATTCATTCATTAAATGATCAGACAATATACTCCTCAATCGATCTTGTAAGTGCGTACTGGCAATGTAAAGTAACAAAAAAGGCATCAAACATGACAGCTTTCTCTACCAAAACAAATCATTATCAATTCAAGAGATTGCCATTCGGTCTAAAAAACGCACCGATCTACTTTTCTAAAATTATTAATTCAGTACTTTATGATATCCTAGGTGATGGTATACTGTGTTATTTGGATGATATCATTATATACTCTAGGAATAATGAGGAACACTTGCATAAATTAGAGTTGATGTTGAAGAGGTTAGAAAGAGCTAATCTAAAAATTAAAACTTCCAAGTGTCAATTTTTTACGGATAAATTAAAATTTTTAGGATTTCAAATCTCCAAAGAAGGATTATCAGTCGATACAGAAAAACAAAAAATAATTCAAAATTTAGCTAACCCAACAACAAAAACAGAATTGCAAAGCTTTCTTGGCAGTTTTAATTTTTATCGCTCTTTTGTTAAAAATTTTGCATCTATTAGTAAACCCCTATATGCATTATTAAAGAAAAATACAGAATTCAAATGGACCGACGACCACACACAAGCCGTAGCTAAACTCAAATCTGTTCTAACAAAGCCACCTATTTTGAAATGTCCTGATTACACAAAACCCTTCTACTTATCAACAGATGCATCCAGTTCAGGAATAGGAGCAGTTTTAATGCAAGAAAAGGACGATATTCTTTTTCCGATATCGTACATATCGAAATCTCTAACTAAATCTCAATCTAATTACGCAACAAGTAAATTAGAAATGTTAGCTGTAGTTTATGCTTTACAACAATATAGACATATCATTTTGAATTATGATGTCACCTTATTTACGGATCACAAACCGCTTATTCATATGTTTAATAAACAAAATTCGCCTGGATGCTTGGGAAGATGGGCAATTTTATGTAGCGAATACGATTTAAGAATTAAATATTTACCCGGTAAACTTAACCACTTCGCAGACACACTTTCACGACTTAGTGATGTAAATTCACAAAGTGAATTTATAATTGAAAACATTGAGAGCAATCTTACAGAAAATGTTTATAATATAAATAGTATTCAAATCGAAGAACATCCTAAGATGAATTGTCCATTGCCATGTGATATCAATGAATTAAAATCAGAGCAGCGCAAGGACGAATATTGTATTTTAATACGTAAATCTATTTTATCCAAAAAATTTGCTAAAGATAACCATGATCGCATACCAAAAAATTTATATCAATTCAAATTAATAAACAATCTAATTTTCTTTAACAGAAAGATATTTAGATCTAAAGTCGAAT
Source organism: Caprella mutica (assembly GCA_947561585.1). Taxonomy (NCBI): domain Eukaryota; kingdom Metazoa; phylum Arthropoda; class Malacostraca; order Amphipoda; family Caprellidae; genus Caprella; species Caprella mutica. The sequence continues at coordinate 9,213 of CANNZV010002276.1, forward strand.
ATAATTATATTGTTCCCTACATACCTAATTCATTAATAAATAAAACTATGGATAAATGCCATAACCACATATTAGCAGGTCACAAAGGTGCAGAAAGAACTTATAACTTATTCAAAATTAATTTTTATAATATTAATGAGAAAACCTTAATCGATGAATATTGTTCGAAATGTGAATTGTGTATTAAATCTAAATCAATACCTAAGAAAGTACCTCTAAAAGCATATCCCATACCACTAAAGCCTTTTACAACTGTTGCAATAGACTTACTTGGTCCTTTAACTTCAAGTGACGGATATAAATATATTTTAGTTTGTAAAGATTTTACAACGCGATTCGTTATATTGGCTCCAATAATGGATAAATCAGCAGCTTCAGTAGCCAACGCCTTACAAAAACACCTTTTTGCTAATTACGGTACACCAGTTACCTTAATATCTGATAACGGATCAGAATTTAGAAATGAGTTAATGGAGAAAATTGCTAAATTCTTTAATATAACTAAAGTAGAAATAACACCCTATCATCCTAATTCCAATGGTCTAGTTGAAAGAGTGAATAGAGAAATTTTAGTCCTATTAAGACTGTACACACAGACTGAAAATAATACATCTTGGCATCATTTTCTTCCAACTTTTCAACTTCAACTGAATTCAACATTTAATGAAACACTAGGGGAGACGCCATTCTTTGGTCTATTTGGATATGATAGTAATCATGTAAGTTCAACAGAAGAAAAAATAAATTATAGCGACGATCAAGTGGAAAATCACTTGGCCCACCAGAGAAAAATTAGGAAATTCCTATGGGAAAATTTGAAAAATAATAATGAGAAGTCTATATCAACCTGTAATAAAAAAAGAAAACAAAAATTAATAGAAATTAATGATAGAGTGTTCGTGAAAACACCGATAAAACCATCTAATAAAATGGATATGAAGATAGAAGGACCGTATGTGGTCACATCTAAAAAAGGGAATGGATACAATTTGAAGGATATTAATAGTTCAAAAACTTTATTTCTGCATGCAGATTTTATAGTACCTTCTAATTATATGGCACATAATGTAAGAATAATGAGATCGAAAGTATAGAACTAGTGGATGAAACTTCTAATGGTACATGATTAAATGTAGCAAAATCACTAACAGATGGCCACTGTTTAGTTGAATTGTATATTAATTATTATTACTTAATGTAATTTAGTATTTTGATTGTACTTAATGTAATAAAGATGAGCTCATATATGTATTAAAGTAGTATATTATTTAATATACTTTATAAATAAATGATCATTGATAATCTAATTTCAAAAAAGAAATGAAGAGAATTATGATAATAATGTAAATAAATAATTATAATGGGTATGAATATTTTTTTTTAGTAGTATACTGTATATTGTATTTTTAGTATTGTATGATTGGTAAACTGATCATAATATTTATCTTCCAGTCATACCACTAGATGTCACAAAGATTATTTAAGAAAATGAATAAAATAAAAATAATGAAACTTTAAAAGTTATAAATTTAAAGATTGTAAATTCATTGATATAGGATGTATGTATTAATTTGATAACATAAAATGATAGCTAATTAAATATTTGTATTATAAATTTGATATATACATGTATTTTCTTATTCTTGAAAAAGAAAAAAAAATGTAGTAAGAATAGTATTAATATTATTTTTATTGTAATTAATACACTTAAGTTAAATGTAAGTATCATAAACTTAGAGTGATATATGGATGATGGAAATGAATAATCAAATAAATATAAGAGGGAATAGTCCCTAGTTAAATTGAATGGTGAATATTAAAATAATAAAATAAAATATTGAAATCACCCATGTATCGCTTAGGATAATTAATACTGTAATTTGTAGGTGAATATTTAAAGTAATTTATAGGTAGGACTAATTAATATTGTAACAGTAGGTAGGATTATTTAATATGTTTTTATAGGTAGGTACTCAATAAAGAAAAAAATTACACCTTTACACATTTTTATCACTACACAACATGGAAAAACCCTATGAATGGAATTGAGTGAAGCGTACAATGAATGTGTGTGTGAATGAATAGGTAATCTAACAAATGAAAACACAAAATATAAACCTTGACTACACTCACAGACATTATCAACTGTAATAGGATTATTCGTTAACTTTATTTTAAGATTTAGTGGATTAATTTTGATATATTTTTAATGGGGATAATTTTGGTATTAATGTAAGTTATGAAATAATGTAAAATTAGGAGAAGTAAAGCACTGTTGAAAAAAAAAAAAAAAAAAAAAAAAAAAAAAAATGAAACAATAGATTGATTTCAATTTTTTTTTTTTTTTTAGAGAGAAGGGGGAAGGAATGTTACATATTTTAGCACTCTATGTGGGAGGTCACTTTTATTACCTGCTCTGACTTAAATAATGGAACTCATTAGGAGAAACCTATTGTTAAAGAATTGGGTCTTAGATAACAATGAACTATTATATAGAGGTGTCAGAGAAAAAGACTTAGTCTAGATAAATGAGAAATGTTTTAAGATAGATATTGGAAAAAGCATTTAGTTAAACTATTAGAAGTAGGACAATAGCCTCAAATATTTACCTGCGACCAGTTAGGCCATAAATCTTATTGTGTAATACCTTTTCCTAATTAGACCTGCGAAATGTAACTGAATAGAAACTGTAGCTATAAAAGAAGTTGAACTCAAACCCCAAATTGTTAGTTGGGTGATGTACATCTCTAAATGAGTATCCTAGGTGTCTGTAACCAGTGCGATAAGTGAATAGAAGATAACTCACGTTGAATCGTCATCATTACCCTATCATATATATAGGAAGTTGAAGAAAGAGAAACAGTAGAAGAAGTGGTGTCTGGGAAAGTAAGTCATCTGAAACTGAAATCTCAGAGGCTACACTTCTTCGTCCTTGGTTTTACAATGTTATGTAATAAACTCATTTTGTACAGGAGCCTTTAATTTGAACTCGAAAATGAATTACCAAATAAAACCTTACACAGAAAAATAATTTGTCCTAAGAAGATGTATCAGTCTCCTTTTCAAATAATGGGGAATAATTTTGAGATTTTTTCTTTAAACCACTGGCTTATCACATGTGTATGCTTTCATTTATAAGAGCCAACGTGTAAGCTTAAATCAAGGAAAGGACAACAGGGTGTGCCGCAAAAAAGTGTACCCAACTTTAAATTAGTATATTTCAACAACTACAGAAGTTACAGTCTTCTTTTGGATATCAATTTGTTTGTTGAACCTTTTACCATTATTCATTTTTTGTGAATATTATAACGATATTATTGATGGGTGGTGAAATTGGCTTTGCGCAAATGGTCAGCAAATGGACAATGAAATAAGTTGGAACATAAAAAATATATTTTCATTAGTCAACAATCCCTGAAATAAAATAGATTTATTTCCAGGTTTCAAAAGCATTCAAATAACTATTCCATTTTTAAAATATTGACCATAAGGAGAAATGTGTTTAAGTACAAAAAGGAAGGCACAAGTTCAAATTTTAAAAAGAGTCGTTAAGTCCACCCTTACAAAATGAAAGTTAGAGTGATGGTTATAATTTCCATGGTGATAAAGTCGGTCAAAATAAAAATCAGGATGTATAATCTGAAAAGCATTTTTCAGAATGGTGTGATTAATCATTTCTCCGTTTATATTAAATAAATGTTCTTCTCTCATGACAATATCTTCCACAAAACGATCATGTCTTTGCAAGAACCAGTTGACAAAATTCAATTGATTGATGATTTTGAGTAAATTAATTCATTTCTCCCAATGAAAATATTTACATTTTACAAAAGAAGTCGGTCATATGTATAAGAAAAAACGAAATAAAGTGAAATAAATATTATTATATCGTTTTTCTTATATGACCGAAATTGTGGAACTGACAAATAATAGAGAACTTACCCTTATATTTACAGAAATGAATACAATTTTATGAACATTTAACTGAGTATGGAGAAGGGTTCAACAAACAAAACAATATTTGAAAGAAAACTATACCTTCAGTAGTTGTTGAAATATACTAATTTAAAGTTGGGTGCACTTTTTTCTGAGTGCACTTTTTCAAATTCGAATTTGCATTAGTGCGGAAAAGTTATTGGCATACTTAGTTTGAATGTATAAAAAATTTCAGACCTGTCAGATGTCTTCTTCATCTGCCACCATAGCTTCGAAAAATCGAAAAATTATGAAAAACTGGTGGCCATTAAAAAATTTCCAAAAAAATTATTTTCGTCCATCAATTATTTCGCATTAGGAAGGTATATTATAATTAGCTTTCAAATTTGAAATCATTGTTACATCATCTTCATCTGCCACCAGAGCTTTCAAAAATCGAAAATTTGTGAAAAATTTCATGCCATTCAAAATTTTCCCATAAATTTTAATTTCGTATAATGATTCTGCATTACTGAAAAATTTGATTAAAAAGGTTTATTATGATTTAAATTCAAATTTGAAATCATTGTGACTTCTTCATCTGCCACAAGCAGCATGAAAATGTCGTTCAGCGGTCGTTTTTACATAATTTCAAATTGGAAATAAACGTATGAATTTTTTCCTTCTCACCTGAATTGGCGATGAAGTGATGAAACCATTATTTTTCTGAATACTACTCTCAAATATCAAGCTTGCAACACATGATCTCTTACTGCAGCTTGTTCCCAAAAATTGTTTTCATAACGAATGCTCACAAATATCAAATTGACATTTGTATAGGTACATTATCAAAATTCGCTAAGTACGGCTCTTAGTTTATTTCAAAGTATTTAAAAAATCCATATCTAACCAGGTGGAGGTGGTTGTACATCGAGTTCCACCTCACCCATCCCAACCTTTAAACCAATGATGAACAAGGTCCTCCTTATAACACAACAAAAATGGGAACTTTAACACGGGAAAAAATCTTTCTTCGTTTCGAGTACTGAAAATTTCTTCCTTCCTTTAATTTTTGCTCTTATGAATCGATTTTCTCCTACAACTGAGGTCGATGCTTCTGTGGCCATCTTGATGTAACATTCCACAGCTTCAGTATGGCCGCAAAAATGAGAAATTGTTTGAAATTTTTCTCTATCCATTAAATCACGCTGCAACATTTCTGTACTGATGCATCGTGTTGATGGTGTCTCCTCCAATTGCCTATCTTGGTAATTTATCTTCAGACTATAGGCAGATGCTTTGAACTCCAATTTCTGCATTACGACTTTCTCAAGAAGCTCTCGAGTCGGTTCTAGATTTCATAATACTTCTTATGAAAGAATGATACAATTATTTAGATACTTGCCCTAAAAATTAAGAGAAATTGTAGACAGGGTAATCGAAAACAATACGTATTTGGCCAATTCGGAGAACCTTCTTTTTTCAATGATTAGCGATGAATCCCTCCCCCCGAAATCAATGAACTGTAGATTTTGAAAACTAGAACAGACTCAAGAGCTTCATGAGAAAGTGATAATGCAGAAATTGGTGTCCGATAAACCTGCCTATCACCTGAGGATAAATTCCCAAGATACGCAATTAAAGGAGCCACCATCAAAATACTGAAGAGTTGCAGCATGCTTTAGTGGATATAAAATTTTGTCAAACAATTACTCCTTTTTGTAACCATATTCAAGCTGTGGAACGATACATCAAGATGGTCACTAAAGCCTCTACTTCACTTGTCAGAGAAATGGCCATGATGGATTCATAAAAGCAAAATTGATAGCAGGAAGAAATTTCCAGTATTTGAAGGGAAAAAATATTTTTTCCAATGTTAAAGGAGAACCTTGCTCATTATTGGTTTAGAGGTTGGGATAGGTGGGGTGGAACTTGATGTACAGCCATCATAACATGGATAGATCTGGATTTGTTTCAAAATAATTGGAAATAAACTAAAAGCCGTCATCAGCGAATTTTAATAATGTACCTATACAAATGTCAATTTGATATTTGTGAGCATTCGTTATGAAAACCATATTTTTGGGTACAAGCTGCAGTAAAAGATCATTTGTTGCAAGCTTGGAATTTGAGAGTAGTATTCAGAACTATAATGGTTACATCACTTTATCGCCAATTGAGGTTAGAAGGAATAAAATTAATACGTTTATTTCCAATTTGAATTTATGTAAAAACGACCGTTGAACGACATCTTCATGCTGCTTGTGGCAGATGACGATGAAGTCACAATGATTTCAAATTTGAAATTTAATTTTAATAAACCTTTATCACTAATGCAAAATCATTAGACGAAATTTAAATTTTTTGTGAATTTTTTTAATTGTGTGCAATTTTTCACAAATTTTTGATATTTCGAAGCTCTGGTGGCAGATGAAGATGATGTAACAATGATTTCAAATTTGAAATCTAATTATAATATACCTTTCTAATGAACTTCATCACTAATGCGGAATTGATGGACGAAATTTTTTTATTTTTTTTTTATTTTGAATGGCAACCAGTTTTTCATGATTTTTCGATTTTTCGAAGCTATGGTGGCAGATGAAATTGACATCCGACAGGTCTCAAAATTTTTATACGTTGAAATTAAGTATGCCAACAACTTTTCCGCACTAATTCAAATTCGAATTCAAAGAATATGAAAAATGCTCCACCCTAGTAATCAATAAGTTCTATTAAACATTTTGTCAAGTGAATATTTATTGAGATATTAGGTCTTAAGATAATTTTTTTGTTACAGATTACTAGTAAAACTTTAAATTTTCCATTCAAAACTTACACTTAAATAGAATCATACTAAAATGACCACTATAGTGAAAAGAAAGTTTGTGGTTGAGCAGCACCTTCTGAAAAAAACGAGGAGTGAAATTCTCAGAATGGGAAAACACGTCAATCTTAACGCTATGTTCATTAATCGGACATTATATAGTTACTCAAAGACCATAGATATACAGGACCACCCTTGACAGATTCGAACAAGGTCTAGAGGACCAAAAAACTTGTCAAAGCTGTCAGAGAGAAAATTAGAAGGAATCCCAAACGGTAAATAAGGAAACTGGCAAAGGAGTACCAAACATCAGTAGCAACGATGCACACAGTTTGCCAGAAAGATCTAGGGACTTATCCATACAAACTGCAGAAGTGCAAGATGTTATCGGATGCCACGAAGCTGAAGAGGATCCAAAGAGCAAAGCAAATGTTGAAGAGACTAAAGACTGGCACGATGAAGAAACTCATTTTCAGTGCTGAGAATTTTTTTACTCTTGAAGCAGTATTCAAGACCAAAATGACAGGATCTTATCCAGTCACCCACACTCTCTTGGTAGTGAATTAAGACCGGTTCAGCTTGGATTCTCTACGAAGGGTGGCTGTGAAGCTGCCGCACATTCTGCAAGACGGTACTTGAATGACTGTAACCATAGGAGGGTGTTTCTCAAGGTGGATATGAAAAACGCGTTCAATTGTCTGAGGAGAAATACCTTCCTTGCTGCTATTCGTAACCGTGTGCCGGAGCTATATAGACTCCTTTGGCAAGCTTATTCTTCGCCTTCAGCTTTGTTTTTTTGGTGAAGAGGTGCTGAGGTCGGAGACAGGTATCCAGCAGGGTGACACTTTTTGACCGGCTATGTTTGCTCTTGGAATTGACGAGGTGTCTCGCAGGGTTGAGTCAGAGTTCAATGTATGGTATCTGGACGACGCAGTCCTGGGAGATACACCGGGGAGAGTTTTGGAGGACGTAAAAACCTTGATAGATGGGTTGAGTGCCATCGGACTTGAAGTTAATAACGCGAAATGTGAGCTGACCATTCTCGATGATAATGCCCCTGTTGAAACAGAATTGTTGTTCCGGGCAGTGCCTCCAAATGTCAGAGTGGTTCATAAGGACAATTGCTCCTTGTTGGGTGCGCCTTTAAGTGACTTGGGTATCCCCGAGGAAATTTCAAGGAAGAAAGAAGATCTGGATCTCATGGTCTATCGATTGCGGGTGGTGGATAACCATCAAGCCTTCTTTTTGTTGAGAACTGTTTTCTCCATTCCGAACTACAATATGTTCTGCGGGCTTCTCCAGCTTACAAGCACGTAGTCGAACTTAGCTGCTTTGATGAATCACTTAGATCTGCCGTTGCCAGTGTGACCAATGTAGAGATGTCAGCTGATTCTTGGGTTCAGGCAACTTTACCGGTTGGCCTTGGTGGACTGGGTTGTAGGAGAGCTGGAGATATTGCCTTGCCTGCTTTTGTGTCTTCAATGTATTCTGTGAGTGATTTGGTTGAAACAATTCTTTCTAATATTAATGTAGTCGATACCGGAGAGCTTACGGATGCAGTTGGGACATGGAGGCAGGGTTTACAGGCTGGTCTCCCGGAACCAGTCCATGAGTCCAGTCAAAATGAATGGGATACACCACGGGCTCATTCATTAATGGAGAGTCTGTTGGCTAGAGCTGATCAGGTGGCAAGGGCACGACTATCATCTGCATCTCTTAAAGAAACTGGAGTGTGGTTAAACGCAATTCCCATACCGTCATTGGGTACACAGCTCGATCCAGAGGTCCTGAGGGCAGCCATTGCTCTCAGAGTTGGTGCCAGAGTTTGTGAACTTCATTCTTGCCGCTGTGGCAGTGGGATGGATGTCAGAGGAATGCATGGCCTGTCTTGTAAGTACAGTTCTGGGCGTCACCCAAGACATGCAGCAATGAATGATGTGGTAAAACGGGCTTTGCAGAGAGCAGGACTTCCTTCAGTACTTGAGCCTCCTGGACTTGACAGAGATGATGGTAAACGCCCAGATGGTATTACTGTGTTTCCTTACATGAATGGAAAGAGTCTGATTTGGGATTGCACGTGTGTTGCCACATTTGCCGAGACACACCTCAATGATTCCGCAGTTGAAGCCGGATCAGCTGCCGGGGCTGCGGAGAACCGTAAAAGTCAGAAATACTCCGCCCTTGGAGATGCATACATATTTGAGCCAATTGCTATAGAGACCACAGGAGCGTACGGTAGAACGACCTCCTTAATCATGAAGTCCATAGGTAAACGCCTCTTTGAGACAACGAATGATCCAAGGGAGTCTGCCTGGTTCCAACAGCGAATGGCTCTTGCGATCCAGAGAGGGAATGCCTTCAGCATCCTCTCAGCCGCGAAGGAGAGGTTTTAGAGGGTCAGGTCCACCCCTTCAGGGAACTCAACCCCTCACTCGTAGTTCCAAGGAATTTCCTCTTCTGTTGAGATTTTATCCTTCTTGTTTTTAATGGAAAAATATTGTCTTTTGAGAAAAAAAAAAAAAAAAAATTAATCAATACCCAGTGGCCTAAAAAAAGTACGCAGATCCCAAAAACCTGCCTCTCTGATGGTATGGACTGCTGTTTCGTCAGAGGGAAGGTCCCCGTTGGTTTTTATCGACAGAGGCGTCAAAATCAACAAAGAAATTTATGTGAGAGAAATTCTGGAAGGTGCTCTCATACCATGGACCAATTCTCAATATTCTGAAGGAGATTGGACCTTCCAGCAGGACAGGGCAACGTCCCATACAGCAAACATTACTCAAAGATGGTGTGAGGAACATTGTCCCCTTTTTTTGACTAAGGACGAATGGCCAACAAGTTCCCCTGATTTAAATCTTTTGTACTAATGTTGTGGTCTGTTTTTGAGAGGCAAGCCTGTGCTACCCTGGCAACAAGTTTGGAAGTCTTAAAGAAGCGATTGGTCAAAGCTTGGGCAGAAATTGACCAAGAAATCTTCCGTTTCGCGGTTAATGACTTCTCTTGAAGACTTCGGGCTGTAGTAAAGTCCAAGTGTAACCAATTCGATTTTTTTTTTTGATTTAGTCTTTGTTACAGATTAAATTCTGTATTTGTTTAATTATGTTTTTTATTTTGTTTAATTAAACGAATATTTCCTTAACAGTATTTTCTGTGATTTGAAGAAAAAAATTACTTTCGTAATATTGTGGAAGATTATGTTTTGATGTAATCTTGTTATCTTAATTTAATGGCTGTTTTCTTATTCCATAACTAATAAATTATTTAAAAAAAATCTTTTACGATTGGTCATTATCCAGGAACAATTTGGTTTGATTTTGGGTGCGATTGTGGCAAAGGTAAAAATCAAAGTCATTAATAACTCAAAAGTATTCAACCAAATAATCTGAATTCTGGGCATAGGGGGTTAAAATTCTTTATACAAAGAAGAGTGAGAACTTGATAGATCATCACTTACACAAACAATAAATAGTTTTACCGCGTGAATGCAATAAAAAATCACAACACATGACAAACAACTCTCCATGTCATATAGAAATTCTGGAATTATCAGATATTCCAATAATTCATTCTCATAATGAAAGCACATATTAATTCATCTAAAATGTATTAATGAAAATTAAAACTATATATCAATAAATGACGATGCAAACAACTCTTTGAAAGAAGAATTTCAAATTCATAAATTTTTCAAATTCATAAATTTCTCAAATTTAAAACAAACATCCACTCTCAAAAATGATACTGAAGTCTAATATAATATCATGCTATAGTAAAAGTGAATAGAGATGTAAATGTTCTCCTCACGGAAATCTCAAAACAAAAACAACTGTCAAAAGAAATAAACTAAAATTCACGACTCTTCTAATAGAAGTACACTGAACTGAGTTGAACTGTGAATTCAAATATATGAATTATTTTGAAAAGATTGGAAAAGAAGTATGAAAACCTTTTTGAAAAATTAAGAGCAATCATTAGTGCGACCATTAAGCCAAGAGTGAATCAGTTTACGAAGAAAAATTAAATATCTTCAGGTCTATTTAATTCATCTCATAACACCAAGATTCCTAACACTCTTTAGAACTATTAGTTAATTCCTATTTCTTTATTACTTAACTATTGATGGAAATGCATGACTTACTAATGGCACTAATGTTTTTCTCATTATTTATACTTCACTCATATATTAAATATTATTCTTGTTTATTAATTATCCAATTACAACTGTGATGGGTTGAAATAATGTGCGTAATAATAAGATGCTCGTTTACCTGTTTTTTAGTAATTTTGACCGATTTTTTTTAACATTACTTCGCTAGAAAACAGTCAAAATTTCAGTTCGCTGTGGCGACTGGAAGTGCATCAGGGGTGCGAATAATGGAGGGTTTTTTTTTTTACTGTGTAAATGCCTCCCATTTTCGGTAGATGGCTCCCAGGGAGGCCCTTTGTTTCCTTCGAATCGATCCGATGCTGTATGATAGTTGTTGTATTTTCAGTAGAGGGATTAGTCGTAGCCAGGGGGACCTTCGGTCCCGACGAAGCGACCTGGTGAGCTTTATTTGCTTACTCCAATATCTTTGTAACTTTTTTACTCAAATCGTACTTGCGCCAAGTCTATAAACTTAATGGGGGTTGGTCATACAGTAAAAATTAATGGAGAGCTAATAAGTCCAGCTAGACCTTCATAACATCGTCCAATGAAATTTTTTTGAATCTCGGTCTGTAACTTTTTTTTTAAACGTAAAAAAATAAAAACTTGAAAAAAATTCGAAATGAAAAAAAAAATTAGTTAGAGATCGAAATGAAAAAAAAGCTCATTGGACGATGTTAGAAACATCGAACTGAACATGAATTTTTCTGTATGACCATTGACAAACCCCCATTGAGTTTATAGACTTTTAGGGAGGGGTGTGAAAACAGGATTTTCGGCCCCCACGGTGGTAGGGGTGCCCCAAAATGAAAAATTTCCTCGAACAAAAATAATATATCGGATCATTTTACACCTTATGTCAAAATCTCAGCTCTATTGGACGAGTATTATTGGTAACTAGCAAAACCAGGAGACGACCCCCTTAAGCTAAATAATTTAAATGAGAAGATTATAATTTATATAATTTTAATAAAAAACTTATAAATTAAACCAGGAAAATTAGGTACAATATGTTCATCGGAAATTCCAAAGGATATAAATGTTGTACGATAACTAGCCCCAGAGAATCTTTATTCTTTAACAATGTTGAGCTTCCCATTTTTTATCTGGGGATTTAATTGTTGAGTACGTATAAGACATTTGAAACAGGACCTAATACGCTCTTAATTAAAAGAAAAATTGCACAAATATAATACATTGATTGTGCGTGGATAATCCAAAAACACCGATATAAAAAATATATTCCTAATTTACAACCGGATGACAAATTCTTTATTCGTCGCTCAAATTTCCAACTTTTGAGTAAGAACGAATTTCATCTTATATGAATCCATTTGGTAACAAATATCACGAGAGTCCGAAATATTTTTTTAACCATATTATTGTTTATACTTCTTGTTTTTAATGGAAAAGTCCTTCTACTCTCACCCGCCTTCAAAATAAACTGTTTAATAAATATAATAAAAAAAAATTTATTCTGAAATGCTTTAAAGAGAAGTTCATTCAGTTTGATACCCTAGATCACGGGTTTAACCAATCACCAGAGAAGTTGACCGGCAGCCCTTTCACGGCGGTTAGAGGATATATCAACCCAACATCGTACTAGACTCTTATAGTCACTGTTTAATATTGTCAACATGCTGCAATGAAATGGTAACTCTTCGCACTACCAAGCCAATCCTCTAGTCTAACCAAACGGTCTTTCTTCGTTCATCTAAGGCGTCACTAAAACGACAACCGATCTCAGACAGAAGTGCATATGTTGTTACGCCAGCCACTACGGGTGTCTCTGACACAATTAGATATTTCCGACTCTTCTTCTCTTTTCTTACGGAGAGAAGATGTTTTCATAGATTATTAACGACTCCTTTTCATTTCCTATACTATGATATTGCGAGATTATTTTACGAATTCAGCTCAACCCTAATAAGTTTGACTATCATAATGAACGGTAAGGTTTAACTATGTGTTAAACAAACGCATGTCTTATTTAAAAACCTACAGTACTGTATTTTTTACAGGTTGTTAGTATATTGTTTTTGCACAAAGAATAATCTAAAATAGTTCCAGGTATATTCACAATTGGTAAATACCAAAGTATATTTTTTCTGAGTAATATTTATATGGACTAATGGAAAATCGAAACAACCCAAATGGGACAGGTTATTCTCCAGCTCAAGTGGTATTCGGAGACTCTCTCAGATCACTGGTACCAGTACATCAGAAATCGGACCTAAGTCTTTTCGTCAAAAACACTTTCGCCGCACAACACATTCGCCGCATGACACTTTCGCCGAAAATTTTACAATTATTTACCTGAATAAGGTAAACTTATTATACAGTAAAATATAGTAAAGAATTCATTCTGTAAACATCTAACCTGGCCCGGGGGGTGGACAATATCTATTTATATTTATGACATATAGTGTTTTTTTTTTAATTTTCGGCGAAAATTCAATGTTATCATCAATATATGAAAGTGGTAAATAACAATTATTAACAAGAAATAAGTTTACAATTTGTGAACTTTGATATTGAAATAATATTGAGAAATATCAGTAAGGAATGATGTGGTTCACAAAAGATAAATATTTATAATACAATGAGTCCTAAACATTCGAAGAGGCTTTAAGAAGCTATACATTATATCTTAATATATCATATTGTATCTTAGCAGTTTTCGTCTGAGGCCAGACTTATTACTCCTCTTTACAAAATTTATAGCATCGTACAAAGGGGTCCATTGGGTACTAACAATAATAATGATTCCATATATTTCCAAATGGTTCTACCGTGAAATGGCAGACAAAGAAATTAAATATATGTGTAGATAATATGTACATCAATGAAATATTTCATATTTCAAATTATCACAAAGAAGATGTAAAACACCAGAGACCCAAAATGCTATCAGAGATCATTTACCCGCAAAATGTAGATCAATTACACGTAGGTACATACATATCAATGATATTTTTTCTAATATAACCCTGATAGTTATTGATATCATCAATTCGTCATAGTTTGTAAATTATTTTCAGATAATCAATAATAGTGATAGATTACTAAAAATAAAAGTGAATCATTTTTGGTGTGTTGTATACTTTACATTCACGAAAAAAAATATTTCATTAATTAATAATTTCATCTTATTTCCTCATCAGTTAATCATTATGAATTGAAAGAAAATATGATTATTTACAATTTTAGTATAATGGATTTTTATTTTTAAGTAACTCACAAAATTGTTAATGGACTTATTATACATCATCTATATCACTACCGGGAAATTTCCAATGTATATACTGTTATATTAGTTTCCCTCTGATTGAATCACCAAATGAATTATTTGTCGACCCGCTTACAGTTGATGTGCTACCTGACCTTACAATTCAGATGATTTTTTACATGGAATAACCTCATCTGATTCAAAACAATCATCTGTTCTAATACAGAGTTGAGTAAGTGTCAATAGCAGCTGTAAGATCGATGCTTCAATTAATTCAAATCAATAACAAGAGGATTATCATATGCTTTTGCTCTATCTTAGAATGCTCAGAGTTGTTACTTGCATTTCTACCAACTCCCTTAAGATTTGCTCTAGCAAATGAAGATCCTTCCTGCTGAACGAATTTTTGGATTATTTTTAATCTACATGAGACTTGAACATTGAACAAGCTATCCTTGGAATATATTTTTTTAGACTTATTTCTTCCATTTGGAACTTTAAAAACTGTATTTGAGCAAACTCTTAACCGAATTAATTCAGAAAAATTGTATATATTTATAAGGCAAATATCATATATTTTTGAAAATTGAATTGATAACATATGTGAATTTCCTAGCAAAAATCAGTAATGAATCTTAATGTTTATAGATGTCCCACATCCCAGGTATTCTAATGATTTTATTATAATAGTAAAGCTTTACTTTATTCATGCAATTCTTAAAAGTAATTAATGCTCACAGAATATCTGGTTTCAAATTGCATCATCAATTGCATATTATAAAGTTATACAATATACAGGTAACAATCCGCTAATAAAGTAAGAATCAAACGAATTCACGAAAATAGTGGGAAATAACAATCCAGGATTAAACCTTGCAAAAAAGCCGTCAAAAATTCTTTCGTAGAAAAATTTTGAGGCAAGAAGGAAATAATGAGACCGTGGATCAGAAATAGAGCTAGAATGAACCGCTTTGAGAATTGGAACTGAAAGATCTTTCAGTAATTGGACCTGGAGAGAATTCCTCTGAAATAAAAGGGGAATGAATTGAGAATGGGCTGACTGTGGAAGATAAGAGGAGACTCGAGGACCAAAAATGGTGGATTGTTGGTTTTCAAATGAACTATTCAAATTATTATTAAAATGAAGCCCAATGAAAATTAATGATTGATATTATTGAATTGCTCAAATTAAAATTGCGGTAAACAACTGTTTAACATTAAAAGCTTTATAACTAGTGATTTTCTAATTGGTTTCATCTAAATTATTTTATCACAAATTAATTTTCTAATATTTTCAAATTACACAAATTTATTATCGTATACCTGAAGTCTTTCTGTAGTTACTATATTCAAGAATATAGGATTCATTCATTAGCAATATTTTGAATAAAAAGTTCCATAATCACAACTGGTAGAATCATGTGCATCTACTATTAAGATGGAAAATATATTCTCATATGAAATTTGTATCGTAGCCTAAATAAATCTGATGCTTAGTTCAAGCATTGTATGATATTTTTTGTTCTTCTAAACTTTCTACTTTGAAGATAAATGAATTCCAAAAGCTTCAAATTTCATCCTCTAAAATACACTAAGAAGTATCGTGATTCTACAAATTGCAGTAAGAAAACTCGACCAAAAAACAAATATTTCTCAGTTTCATGCAACCTGTTGCTAATATAATCTAAAAATGCTCAGCTTCAATTTCAAATTTCTTTTGAAGTTATCTTTGAACATTTAACACATTTGTCTTTGATCATTAAATGTAGTTACACGTGCTAGTAAGTTACGTATATAGAGTTTTGACAGTTAATATAGTTCCTTCCTGAAATAAAGCAAACGATTCCGAATATATTTTATAAAATATTTTTACATAGCATGAATTGATATCTATTGGAGATAAGATTTAACTCAGCTACAAAAATAAATAAGCTCCATTTTATTGAAAAGAACAAGTGAAAAATAGGACTAGCAATTTTTGTTCTGGCAAAATTAATCAACATGAATTAGTGTGAATTTATATTATATTTCATAATTATAAATGATTGTGTGCCTGACTTAGAATGGATAAGAAGAATCTTACTTGGAGTCGATCTATATTTCTTTTTGGAGATCTGGCTGGAGCTGACGAGTTTCCATTTTGAGCGATGACGAATTCAATCTGTCTATTAATAATAATTCTCATTGTCGTATCAGCCATTTTCTCATAGATCACTTTGGATTACGCCGGAATCGGGCTCTGACAACATTAACGAATTCTGGCGTAAGAAAATATCGCAGTCATTCACGTTAAGTATGATCTTCAGCTTTAATATCTCATAGTTTTTCATGTCCGCTTGAAGGAGCTCCATAATTAATGACAGCACATTTATTACTCATACTTAGTATTAAAGCTAAATTTTGTTTTAAATAAATGATGAAATATGAGGCCTGCTTTAGTATTAGAGCTAAATTTTGTTTTAAATAAATGATGAAATATGAAACATGAGACCAGCTATATGAAATGAACACTGAAAGCATGTCTCATATAATAGGTATTTTAACATGTCCGTGATCTGTATTCATCTATTTTTTTTCCATTTCGATGTTTAATGATAACTCGTTCAATTACAAAGACACACTACACTCAAAATTACGAATTCAATAATAAAAAAGTGTATTTCCAATTCATTCTTAATTAATGAAAGATTACTTCTGTTTGTAAAGCTAATATTCTAGACAATATAAATTCACAGAATATAGAGAGAGTATTCTTCGTATCGCTATTTCTTTAGATACAATACAATAAAATATTTCATTTTGCAATTCTTTGCACCGCAGGGAACTCATTAAAATTAATGACTTTCCCTTCATCACATGACAAACGAGTGACTCAATTGTACATTTATGCCATTAGAAAGATGATGAATAATTTATTATTGCTTACGTTGATTTTTACAACAATAAATTAAATTAAAATAAAGAAAGAATTGATATGAAATTATATATGTATTAAAATCTGTATAATATTTTTTTCAGATGTGATGGAACAAATTCCATTTGGACAAGAGCTGCAATGTTTTGAGACCAATATGACGATCAGGATGAGTCTTGCGCATGCTAAAATCATGTTATACAGTAGACCATATGTCGTTGAAAATAGGAGATAAATAACTTTCATAACATATAAGCGTCGGTCGTCGGAGAAAAATTCGAACAACTTCTTTAATTACCACGCATTTCCACAAATATTTTGTTCAATTCAACCTATTCATTTTGCTCTTCTATCCGTGAGTGCAGTCACTGGTGTTTTATCTCTTTTGGGTACAATATTCCTTACTAAATGACTGCGTTTACAGAGTATTTTTCCTGCTATCATGAATCTTTTCACCATGTGTTGACTTGTAGCTCTGTTTATGGATCCCCATTTTTGGCTACAGCTACTTACTACTCATCTGAATTCAATCTTTCATTTGAGTCGTTGAATGCCTATCGATTACCATTTCCTTGATGTCTTATTTTTATTAAACACGAGTGCAACTCGACGTCTCCTGGACTTCAGATATGGACTTCCTCAGAACATAACTTTGGTAATAGAAATGATGCCTATAAGACGAACAAAGGACAGCCCGTTGTTATTTGGGTAGGGCTAAAGTAAGTAAATTTAGACTTAAATTTATAATAATAATTGTTAGTTAGGAGTAGTCTCTGCATTCTCAAAATTGAAACAATGAATTACTATCACAATTTTTATTTGTACGAGATGACTGTAAATGCTAGTGATATGAACCCCTTTTAACTTAGCTTACCTACTATTCATTTTTAATGAGCTAGGCAGTATATACTATATATAGTGTACAAATTTTTAAGAAATCTGATGATTAATTAAATTATTGCATTCCGAACTCAAATTACCTGATTCTCGATTAGGTTAGAAAACAGAGGCTTTATTATAAAGATTATGTAGATTGTACACCTAGTGTTTACTATTTAGAGACAGACTGTAACAGTCAGAGACCTTTAAGTCCCTAGCCTTACTAACCAAACTGCTGGTTCTGGCAAACCAATAAGTAGTGATACATATAATTCTAAACAAATTTTGAAGCTGTCTTTTCGTCAGTTTTAATTTTTATACAAAATTACATACGAATGGACAAAAAGGATGGTGATATATGATAAGATACTCATTTTGAACATACATATATCCCAGGTAACAAAAAATTAACCTCGGGATATTCCGGGGAAATTCCCTTGGATTATTCCCTCGATATTCCCAGCTTTGTCGAGTGGATGTCCTATTTAGATGTTTTTGCGATATGGGGATATCCCCAAATGATATCGAGGGAATAATGATGGGATTTATATATAATATCTCTACAATATTTCCTCGATTACAAGGGAAGGGCAATGAATACCAAAATTATTATTAAAATTGGGATAGTGAGAGGACAATCCCTCAATATCGAGGGTATCAAATGGTAATATTCCCTAGATATCTAGAATAAAGGAAGGATATAAAAATAAGAATACCAAAATTAATATTTCCTAGCATATACTGCATTTGTACGTGTACGTTTCACTTCACATGAATTTGTTGAATGAAACATATTGTTATATGCAAATTAAGTGGAAAGAAATGGAGAAAGAAATGAAGTGATGTATCCGGGTTTCGAACCAGCACCTTGTTGACTTCTGCTTGCGACGCTAACCACTCGCCCATCCTGGACACAGTTGAAGTAGGATTTCCAATGAACTTTATGAAATATGATAACTCAAGTTTATCTGTAGGTTATCATCGATAAATATAGTTTCATATTTCATAGATTATTTCTTTTTTCTTTTATATATGGTTTCTTTTATAATTTTTGGGAGATCAACTATTTCACACTAATTCCCGGGATATTCCCTCGATATTGTAAGGGAATCAACTAATTTTTAGTAATTCCTGGAATATTCCTTCGATATCCTTAGGGGATCAACAAATTTTCACTAATTCCTGGAATATTCCCTCGACACCAGAAAGGGATCAACTAGTTTTCATTAAATCCTGGAATATTCCCTTGATATCATTATGGGATCAACTAATTTTCATTTATTCCTGGGATATTTCCTCGATATCGTTAGTGGGTGAAGTAATTTTCACTAATCCTTGGAATATTCCCTCGATATCGTTTGGGATCACCTAATTATCACTAATTCCTGGAATATTCCCTCGATATCGTTGAGGGTTCAACTAATTTCACTAATTCCTGGAATATTCCCTCGATATCGTTAGGGGATCAACTAATTTTCACTAATTCTTGGAATATTCCCTCGATATCGTTAGGGATCAACCAATTTTCACTAATTCCTGGAATATTCCTTCGATTTCGTTAGAAGATCAACTAATTTTCACTAATTCCTGGAAAATTCCTTCGAATATTTTCTCAATATCGATAGGAATCAGCTAATTTTCACCAATTGCTGGAACATTCGATCCCTCGATATCGTTAGGGATCAACTAATTTTCAATAATTCCTGAAATATTCCCTCGATTTGGTTAGGGGATCAACTATATTTCACTGATTCCTGGAATATTCCCTCGATATCATTTTACGATAGCTGATAATGAGAGAATATATAGATATCGAGGGAATATTCCGGGAATATCTCAATGTTACCTGGAATGAGTGTGTGACAACATAATGGTTAATGTCTCACTAAAATCAGGTAATTGTAATCAATAGCGACATGTACCAGCATTGTACTCGCTGAGATCAGTACTGATGTGGCCAAGATATATTATCTTACAAGGTATGATAGACCTTGATACGAATTTTAGACTCTTCTGCCCATAAACAAATACGCATATACGAACACAATGCCATGTGCCCCTTCAATATTAGGTCCAACGATTTTTTTAGTTACTGGTGTATAATAAATTTTACCATTGTTGTTTGTGCTGTATACAATGAAGAACATGTTATTGATTTAATTAAATTATCTTGGTTTCCCAAAAATGTAGGAATTAAGAAATTATTGACAGTATAAGATAAGACAGGATAAACAGCTATGATGAAAACGCACTTTTGAGTAAAACAGCACGTTTTTCCCAATTAAATCTTTTTTCAAAAATACATTAAAATTGTTCACAATTCTGAATACATACAGCCAGTTTAGTCAAAAACGAAGTTAAAGCATTTTATTCTAAAAAGAATGAATGACATACCTTGTTTCTATGCAAAAATAATTCCAGCGTCTTTCAGAACAAAACTGTAATCATCTTAATATGAACATACTGTACCTTATAAGTTGATATACCTTGGATGTTGATGACACCATCTATGTAACACTAATAACAATATGTAAATGACTTTCAAGGGATATGTTAGTAGAGTTAAACCTACTAACAGTAACCATGGCCCTTGGAAGTTCACTAGGTCAATGAAAGTTTTAACATTCATTGACCTAGTCCTAATTCAGGCGATCCAGCTCTTGCTAAGAATCTTACAAAATATGAATGAGTTAATTTTTAACATATATTTTCATGAAAGCCTTCATTTGATATTCGCACATTCATTAATTAACGTAAGAGAAAAATTTCATTTACAGAAAAAAAGCAAGGACAAGAGACCAATGTTTCGTAGGTGTTACTGTTATGAGTTCCAGCTAACCATAAGCTCTCTGTCCCGCGTGGGACAGAGTGGGATACCCCCTTGCTTGTGAGGGACGGCGAGGTACGGGGGATTTCAGATGTCTTGAGACGTCTGAATACCAACGTCTTACCCCACGTATTGAATTCCACTCACACCCCACGTCTTGAACAAGCGGGATGCCCCACGTCTGTCCCACAGGGGATTATTACACGTCTGCCCCTCGTCTTAAACCCCTCGCTTTCCCAACGTCTCAAACCCCCCGCTTGTCCCATGTCTGCCCCACATCTAAACACCCATCCCCTTCCCCACGTCTAAAACCCCACGTCTGTTCCACGTATAAAACCCCTCGCCTGTCCCACGTCTAAAATCCCTCGCCTATCCCACGTCTAATTCCCCACGTCTGCCCCAAGTCTAAAACCCCTCGCCTGCCCCACGTCTAAAACCTTTTACCTGCCCTAGGTCTAAAACCCCTCGCCTGTTACACGCCTGTCCCACCCCTTGGCTGCCGTACGTCTAATACCCCACGCCTGTCCCACGTCCAATACCCCTCGCATGGCCCACGTCTAAAACCCCTCACCTGCCCCACGTCTAAAACTCCTCGCCTTTCACACGGTGGATATGACACGGACTTGCAGAACATTTTTTAAATTTAAATCTATTTTAGACGTTCAAATACGTAATCGATGTGTAAATTGCCTGGACAAGCTACTAGTGCAATTGAACGAACTTATATAGAATATCAGTTGAAGACTGTAGGTAATCGATCAAAATAATAACTAGGTAGGTATTGTTAAACACTAGTAGATATAACTAGTTAGCTGTTGTAGTAGGTAAGTAGGTAAGGATTGATGAACACTACCTAGTAGGTAACTAGGTAGGCATTGATAAACACTGGTATTGAAAAAACAGTTATAGGTAACTAGGTAAGCATTGATAAACAATTGTAGATAACTAGGTAGGTATTGGTAAACCGTTGTAGGTAAGTAAGGTAGCTAGTTAGATATTGATCAACATTTAGTAGGTAACTAGGTAGGTATTGATAAACACTGGTAGGTATTGACAACAGTTGTAGGTAACTAGGTTGGAATTGATAAACACTAGTAGATAACTAGGTTGGTATTGACAAATAGTTGTAGGTAACTAGGTATTATTGATGAGCACTAGTAGGTAAATAGGTAGGTTTTGATGAACACTAGTAGGTAACTGAAGGTAGGTTTTGATGAACACTACTAGGTAACTAAGTGGGTATTGATGAATACTAGTAGGTAATATTTGTAAACAGTTGTAGGCAACTGGGTAACCATTGATAACCACCAGTAGGTAACTATAGGTAAGATTAATTAACAATTATAGGTAATTAGGTAGTTAATAACATTAATTATCATTATTAATACGAATATTAATAAATAAATTTACTCATATTTTTATCATTTACATTAAAAAAGAAAAGATACCAAAATATAGAACATTAAATTATATTTATTTAGAATAACTTTAAGAAGCACGCAAGTTATCAAGTTGCATAAAGATCATTCCATTACTACTTCTACCATGTCCAGGTTGGCTCAGTGGTAGTGTCGCCGACTTCATTAGTACATCACACTACAGTCCTGAGATCGATTCCCGAGAACACCACTATACAGGGTGGCGCAAAAAAAAGGAAACCCATTTTCAAACTATCAAACCTAGAAATTTTCTAAAAACACAGTTTTATATACTCACTTTTTCTGCATCAATCGTGAAAATGTGTTAAGAGTTACGACAAAAATTGAACATCCTACAGCGAATTAAAAAAAGGTAAATAAAAAGGGCTTGCGCAAGGACGAAAAACACAAAAAGTTCATAATAGGAATAATTTATTTCCATATGGTAGTAGTAAAAATTAAATCATACTATTTTTCATTCAATTAACATCTTTGTTATTGATTCTTTCATTCATAGAAATACATCTTCAACACCAATCACGATGACTTCTACAAAATGTGCATTTCTTTGCAGAAACAATTTTACAAAATTTAGACGGTGCGGTAAATCGGTTCTAAGAGTTCGAGCCTAGCTTACATGCTTAATGAAAGGAAGATACTTCACATCGTGTTTAACAATTTGGTGAAATGTTTTTTAAATGAAATTAAATCCTTACTTTCTGATTGATATTTTTGGGTTCTCAATAAACTGTTCATGAAGAAGATTAATGTCTTCAAGTGTTCATTATTTTCTCCTGCGACCTGATCACTTTTTGTTCAAATTTAAAGCGGTTTCTTCAGTTTCGAACTTATTAACATTTGTCAATATGGTTTTATAGTTGGTGGAAATCTTTCCAGAAAGCGATGTTCAAAAAAACCTGTGTAAAGCTTCCAGTGTTTAAAAAATTTGTCACAACAAAAACTCTTTGTTCTTTTGAAAGCTGCATTTTGAGGGTATCGAATTGGAGATAAAAATTAACGGCCAAATGATTTTATAAAGATATCAGTTTTATCTCAAAAACCAACCTTCAAATGGTAATTCATTTTTCTATTTTATGTTATTTGTTACAAGAAATAGTAGAATTTATTGTTTTTACATCCATATAAAATTAATTTAACCTTTATGATTTTTTTTCGTATATTTCGTCCCCGCGCAAGCCCTTTTTATTTACCTTTTTTTAATTCGCTGCAGGATGTTGCAACAGATTATCAAGATAGATGCAGAAAAAGTAAACGAATAAAACTCTGTTTAAAAAAAAATTCTAGGTTTGATAGTTTGTAAAATAAACAAGTGTGAAAATGGGTTTCCTTTTTTTTTGCGCCACCCTGTATTTCTTTCTCCATTTCTTCCAATTTAATTTGTATATAACAATATGTAATATTAAAATAATTGATATACAGCCAAATGTACATATGCACTATATGCAATAAAATAAGAAATTGCAATAATGATTAGTATGATCTTTTATATTTCTTATACAATTTATGTACCCCAATTAACCGAGTGGTATTATACGTGGGACAGGCAAGGGGTATTAGACGTGGGACAGGCGAGGGGTATTAAACGTGGGACAGGCGAGGGGTATTAGACGTGGGACAGGCGAGGGGTATTAAACGTGGGACAGGCGAGGGATATAAGACCTGGGACAGACGAGGGGTATTAGACGTGGGACAGGAAAGGGTTTTAGACGTGGGATTAGACGTGGGTCAGTGAGGTATCCCTCGCTGTTAGACGTCTTGCCAGATGTGGGATCTGACGTCTAGCAGAGGGGTACCCCTGTGCAAACGGAAAGGGACAGACGTCTAAAACCCCACGCCCCACGTCTTGCCCCACATCTAAAACCCCTCTATAGCGAGGGTTATAAAACGTCTTAAGACGTGAGACAAACCCCTTTTGGTTAGCTAAGTCAGCTAATCAGTAGGTAAGAGCTTGGTATACGAAATTTCTGTATATATTGCTATATGTATAAAACACTAAGAGTTACAATTCACTGACTGTAGCGAGACATTCACCCTTATGTTCTGTGACGCACTAATGCATCTCATTCGTAGAAGGAGCTCTGGCATACGCCTAATTATTGGAATAAATACCTATTATATAAATAACATAATATTAATAATTATGTGTAAAAGTTAATGTCATGAGAAAATAGCTACCAAATCGGAATAGTATTAAAGTTTTCATTACACTCCTATGACAGCTGGTTCGGTAGAACCAGCAACTATAGGGTTACGGAGATTAAATCAGCATGATTGCTTAAGCTTATCTACCATTTTACTGTTTCCAATTGCATAAAATTTCATAATAACATCCCTACTCTTCAAAAAAGAACAAAGGACCAATTTTATATTATAAATATTTTAAAATAATATTGATTAACGTAATATATTTTTTTCTAATACATAAATATATTCAATATAATATACAATTTTTTTTTATTCCTGTAATGAAGTAAATGAACAAACAAAGCTGCAAGAGAATGAACTACTCTGTATTTGCTCAGTCTTATTAAAATGAATACAACTCAACATGACGTTGTCGCAAACCACGCCAGTATACACCAACAATAATTAGGTCATTATAAATGCAGAACACTTGTGTTTATGTCCCGAGCAAATAAGAGACCACGGATTGTAATAAAGTATAAATGAGAGTAGATTAGTTGATAGTGGATTAGTTGACAGTAATTAGCTACTAATTTCACCAACAAATCGTAAGGGATGTTAACCTTAATGAGCTTGGAGTGTGTTCTCTAAGCACATTCTTTTTTTAAATTAGCTCATATATCTCCTTAAAATTTGTCGGCCTTTCTTAACTTTGTTCCTACGTAAATACCAAATATTTTTATCCGATTTTAAAAGTTGAAAAATATATACGTATTGGCGTAAGTTACGTAAATTAGGTAATTAATTGTAATGTGGTCACGTGTAGCAACGTAGGTATTGAAAGAAATACGTCTTGGTACCCGCTCATCACACATCATTCCATACGTTTTTATGGAGAACACATAAACCCGCAAAAAACACACCCTCACTTCCACCCAATCACAGCTCTACTCTCTCAGTTGCCAATGTCTTATATACCTATATTATATATTTCTCCTTATATGTTCAATATTTTACTTGAATTATAGAACTCTTTAGTTTGGTAAATATACTAACAACTAGGAAAAAGTATAATAACGTAGGCAAATAAATGATACATGTGTTTTTTTAAACATATAGTCAAGCCTTCCGATACCTTCAGAATGTCAAACTCATTCAAAATTATATGTAACTGTTTATTTTGGTAACTGGTAAATATTATATCAATTGCACAGTAAATCAAATCTTGAAGTGAATGTTACATATGATATGTATTTCTTTTTTTATGTCTAATTTAGTGTATCAATAATTTAGGGTCTAGAATTTTATATCATTAGAATGTGAAATGGTGTTCACGCTGGATGTGTGCTCAATCACATAGTAGCTCATAGCCTAACTGAGTTTGCAACACCTTTGGTCCTCGAACGTGTGGCAGGGTAATTTGGAACCATGCTGTACGCCAAGCACCTATACTCGGCAGTTACTATTCAGTAGCCCGACGCCCCATTAGTCCGACGCCCCACTAGTCCGACGCCCCAATAGTCCGACGCCCAACTAGTCCGACACCCCAGTAGTCCGACACCCATTAGTCCGAAACTTTTGTAGTTTATAACTAATTTAGCATAAAATTATGTATATCTTGGACGTGGCACCACCCGAACTCCCCTGCCAGGACATTAAACAATCATGAAGTGTACAGTACAACAAACTACATTAAATAATTAAATCAAATGAGGGAATGCATCATAACTTAATATTAGAAATAAACTAAAATAAAAGAGTAATATAAAATCTTAAAAATGAAAGAAATGAAAAATTATTTTATTTATTAGATTAGTTATTAATTGAGTATACCTATTTAATCATATTTCTTATTTTAATCCAAAAATAAAACAATGAATAACACAGAAAGATGTAACTGTCGGACTATTTGGGCGTCGGATTAATGATGCGTCGGACTGGTGGGGCGTCGGACTACTGGGGCGTCGGACTATTGAGAAGTCCCCATACTCAACTAGGGGGTGCCTTGAACTGGTATTAGCGAAATATGATAGAACTGTGGGAAAACACGTTGCAGATAGATGGCCTTTGAATTATATATTTAATTTTACGTAATATCAACCGAACTCATAAGAATCTACAGTCATCCAGACAAAATAAGACGTCAGTTCGTTTTATTGTAGCAGTATGTACAGTTCTTAGGATCACAGCAAATGGAGTTTAAAAAAACACTACTACATATTTAAACTATCATCAAAATTCTAGATCATCTCTAAATAAACAGCCAAACTAAAGGATTTTTATACATATAGTCACAATAGACGGTAAAGAGAGTACTTTAAAGGTCCACTCCACTCTGTTTTTTTATTTCTCTATTCATTAGAATTAAGGTTACTGATTATAAAACTGCAAACCATTTCAAACTTGGTTCTATAGTTTTATTAAAATATGTAATTTAATTTTTTTTCTGTTTTTTCTACTACTCCTCGGAATTTCAAGCTAAGACAAATTCTGAACAATTAAAAAGCTGATTCCAAGATATTGGATCCATTTAAAGAATCCAAGTACCTAATTAAGTATTTCTTACTAATAGTTTTCGTATATCATAACATTTTTTCTATCTATAAAACTGTTCATCTTAAAACACTGTATTTGAATAGGTATGTACTATGCGGTGTCCGGAAAACTGCCAGGCGGAAAACTGCCAGGCGGAAAACTGCCGAAGCGGAAAACTGCAAGGCGGAAAACTGCCAGTCACTTACTGATTTTCATGACTTCAGTCAGTAATAACATTTTGATTTATAAAAACAGACGTTCGCTCTTAGTTAAAAGGAGTTAAGGAACCATTAATATTTACTTAGTATACAAAACAAAAATATATTTTTTTTTTCATTAGAAAAATACATAAAATATATTATTATATAAATATTACAGTAAAAAATCAAATATATGATATGAATTAAAAAATAAAACCTTTCTTAGGAAATACTAAAAGAAGAAGAAACAAAGAAATTATGGTATATGGGACAGTGTACAATTTATTTGTTTACACAAGGCATCTCTACATTATCAGTGTCTAATTATTTCATTTTTGTTTAAAATTTGAAAATTGAAAAATCCTTCAAGCTTAATATTCGCTTGTAATCATTATAAAACAAATTCGATCGATGTTTGTGAAATTTTTATAATTTGCAACATAACATCTATGATTATCAAACTGCTATTACAAACCTTATTATCTGACAATTTCACTCAATCGAATTGGATTGCATATAAATTAATAATACTTTCACAAATAAATTTAAATTATAAAATTGAAGGTGTTAATGTTATGGAGAATAAAATTGTAAATGTAATAAATATTGAAAATACATATAAGTGATGTAACATACACTTAATTTATAATATACAATATATAACTTATAAATCTTATAAACATATAGAATCCTATATAGATATATACATGTTTTTTTAAATGTACGCGAACAATTAAGTTAAAAATGGTAATTATAATTTCTTTTTGTGTACTGAATTTGGTTTACTGTGTGTCTAATGAAGTAGCTTTGTTGATATACTGTTTTTTATTGAATAATAAGTAATTCAATAATCTATATACTTTAGTTATAACTGTAAAAAATAAATGTCTCCTTAATCAGTTGACGAATGGCTAATGCTGTTTTTTATGAATTAAAATGTTCTTAGAATGAGTTTATAAAAAGTAAAAAAATAAATAAATTGCCAATAAGTGACTGGCAGTTTTCCGCTTGGCAGTTTTCCGCCTGGCAGTTTTCCGTGTACCGTACTATGCATATACGAACAAACATACCTACTCAATTATGCAGGCCTTTTCTTCTAATGAATCTCAAAATGAAAAAAAGCGAAATATGAATATTTCTCATATAATTAATTGTGAACAGAATACTTGATCGATTTAAATTCGGCTTACAGTGATATGTTATATAACCTAAGCTCTACAAATTTAAAGCATTTCCAGATTTTTTTTAATTTAGAGTGGAGATGACCTTTAACACCAATCAGACTGACAAATTTTAGGTATTTGAAAGACTGAGTGGGTATGATTCGCTACACATTTGATATTTAGTAAACTAGTTGTTGAACTATATGATTTTTTGTCAGTTCGTAGCTTTTATCATATAAATGTACTGAGCAAAATTTTTTGTACCCATGGTTGATAGGAATAAAGTTATTATCTAGAGATAGTGTGAACGTGAGCTGTTTGTCAAGTCACCGTTATTCCGAGGACAATTAATTGCAAATAAAAGCTATGAATAATTGGTAAATATCATAATTTCTTTTAATTGTGATATATGGAAAAAAAATTGAAATGCTATAACTCATTTATTTATTACTGTTCTAATTGATTGCTTTACGCGTAGCAACATCTGGGGAACAATATGGGTGTATGTTCGTTAGTGTCTTGTGGGAGTACTGTGATGGTAGTCACACTCACATATAGTAGCGAGCATAAGTTAAGGGTTAGTGAAACAAATTCAACATTTTGTTTATAGCAAAGAAACTAGTCAACGAAAATACGTGAAACTTAACAACAAACTAACTTACTGTGAGTGTTTGCTAGAAATATTAGCAAAATAAGATAAATATTTACTTAAATATTCAACTATTGCCATCAGAGAACAAAAAAGACACAGAGCAAAAGTTAAGGAACAGTTGTTATAGCATTAACCATTGGCTAATTAGATACACAAAATTAATATATTGTGAAGAGTCCTTTATTTTCGATGACCTCTTTGCATCGATTATTACAGGTATTAATAATTTTTTTAGCAGAGTTATGGAGTTCTCTTTTACCACTCTTCTTTCAGGAATCCCCACAGTTATTGAGCACCTTCACCAATTACCTTCCAAATGTTTTCAATGGGGTTCAAGTCTGTGCTCTAAGCAGGGCAGCTTTTGAGAGAAACTCATTTACTTTCTATGTGTGCTTTCACAGTTTAAGCCATGTTACAAGGAGAATTGTCTTGCATCAAAATCCGTGGTTGAGTATCAATTGATTGCAAATATGAAATGCAATGGTGGATAAGAAGTTGAGTATACACTGCAGCGTTGACCACTCTATGCACTTGAACAATTGGGCCTGTTCCCACTGCATGAACGATGCCCCAGACCATCATGATGTTGCCTCTATGTTTCACAGACTTTGTAAACAAACTTCAGAGACAGTCGTTTACCTATGTTACTTCGAATGAACCTTTTGCGGTAACTTCCGATCACATTAAACTTAGATTCGTCGCTGAAATGAACCATGGACCACTGCTCCTTCGACCAAATGACAGGCTCCTTAATTTGGTAAATTTTAGCCTTGCATTTTGGATCTTTTTTGATAGCAAAGGCATCGATACATGCATCCAGGCATTTAATCCTACTCTGTCCAAACTTCTAGAAACTGTGAATCTGGAGACACTGAAACCATGCGTTTCACTCATTATGGCCAGAAATACCTGCAGCAGTCTTGAAACGGTCATTTATGCACAGTCTTACCATGGTACGATCTTATCTGAGGGTAGTTTTGGTGGTCTTCTTGATTCTTGTTTTGCATCAATTGAAGCACACTCTTTAAAAGTATTAACAATGCGATGAACAACACTCTTGGATTTTTATATGATGCTTGTAATTTCAGAAAGTGACTTTCCATCCTTGTGATGGTAAAAAAAGGAGTTTTATCACAGAGAGATATTTGGTTCCGTGCAGCAGGTGTAATGGCGGCGATAGTTTTGTTCCAATAACTTATTCCCGTTTATTAATATATAACTGTCCCTTAACTTTTGTTCGGTGTCTTTTTCGTCCTCTGATGGCAAGAGTTAAATATTTTAGTAAATATGTGTTTGATTTTGCTCATATATCTACCAAATACCCCTTAGGATGTGTAACTTCATTGTTGTTATGTTTCAAGTATTTTCGTTGTCTAGTTCTTTCACAATAAACAAAATTGTTTAACTTTTTACACTGTCCCTTATCTTATGCTCGCTACTGTATTCTCAATGAATTATAGAATTATATTCACATTCATGCTTGGCATAATGTGCTTGTTGGCATATGACATTTACAAATATATATCATAAAAACCATGAAATCTTAGTTGATTCAAATCATGTCGAGGTCCATCTCCTCACTCAGTCTTTTAAGGGTTAAAGTAGCTCATGAGACTGATAAGCGAAAATTTCATAGAAACCAAAGTTACGTGATTAAACATTACTCTGCTAGAAGAGTATTAGGCAGTGGGATATTTGAAACTTTATGCCAGCAGAGAGCTGCAATATTGAAAACATATGGACTTATTTATGTATGAATAGCAGTGCACAAGAAATGGTCTACAAAATATAGTACAAGCTTCAATCACTATATTGATTTCAAATGTAAACAATACAGTACTTTCTTTACATGCTGCTAGTTATAATTAAACCACCTATATCATTATTGAAATAAGGTAACGTATACACGTAAATTCAATTTTAAGAAACAGGATCATCTGCTCTGGTAAAAAATATTATCTCTAAAAATATTTTTGGACTACTATTTGAACGGAACGCTATTGGTCTAACTTACTGTATCAATAATTATGTACTTCTCTATATGTCAAACTTACTATATAAATTACACTGTGAATAACTGTATACTTCTCTATAGGCCTAATATTATGTATCCATTATATGATGATAAATACTGTACTTCTTTATAGATTTAACTTACTTTATCAATTAGACTGTTAATAACTGTATACTTCTCTATAGGCCTAACATTCTCTATCAATTAGACCGTGGAATGGGGGTTTTATGTAGATTGGAACGACCTAACTTCTACTATTGAACTTCAAATTAGCGCTGATTATAGTGCCGGATATCTTGGAATAATAACCATTCATGTGAAGTACATTATATGAGTAATTTGGTTTCAATTAGGGTTTTGATAGCAAAGGAAATGTATATTCACTTAATTAATTGCATTTAATTTAGATAAAAATTTGATAATTCACCTTTATAATGCAATTCAGTAATCATAAACAAAATAATATCATCCTATCTTCGCACAATTACAGTTTCTTCTCTCCGAAAATGTCCCTGATGCTCAACAAGCAATCAAGATCAGGTGCTACACCTAGTGCTCCTTTTTTAAAAGTTATTAATCGGTGTGTCAAGAATTCCTAACCGTTTACAACAATTCACCCCGAAATGAATATTAGAGACATAGAAGAGTCAGGCAGAGCAAAATGTTGAAATTTTCAAGGGTATTGCTCAAATTACTGAGCAATGTCACTATGAACAATTTATTGAATGTACCCTAATGATCCAAATTGTTCAGAAACTGTAAGTACAAATGCGGCTGCTGAACAAAGAACAAGAGAATTTACCTCTTCATTTAGTGAAATCATCTATATAATCTATAATATTATGAAAACCTTTATCATGTCTGATCATGCTCACATATTATAGAACTAACAAATAAAAATTTGAAATTTAAATATTTCGTAACTTGAAATAAATCTTTCTTACCTCTTCACAGTTATTTGAAATATGGTGAATGTTTTTCCTCCTAAATTTGCAGAAAAAGAGATTGTTCATATTTATTTAAACAAGATGGTAACACATGGCACATACAGAAAATCAAGTTACAGTGACTGATCTGAAGGAGTGTGAAATGAATGAAAGGTAATCTTAAAAACTGATGAAATTGATCAACATCTGATTGGTCTCAATGCCTCACATATCTCTCTATAAATTGTTATGTAATTTGAAAAGAAAACTATTCAGAAAACCACACCACGACTGAATACTCCAATGTAAACATCAGAAAGGAAATAAATGAATTTATTCTCTAACGCTTCAAAGATTTTACACGTCATCGGCCATCCACTTTTTTTAAAAACTATATATAATTACGTAATATAATACCTATGTATCTACTAATTTTATAGTTCCGGTATTTAGTTCAATTCTGGAAAATAATAATTAATATGCAGAAAAGGGCTTCTAAGACTTCGTCTATCAGGTATAAGGAAAATTATCATTATTTTTCGTTTACTGAATCGGGTGTTTCTGAGAGGTCTCAGAAATCATTTAAGTTTTTTTCTATCAAAAATAAATGCAAAATCGAAGGAGTTACATTTAACAGGTTATTTATACTTTTCAAGTTAGAGAGCAATCGACCACAAATAAAACAGTATGTTGTAATCTGAGTTTACATATTTTGCTCTCCTGTAAAAAATAGATATTCCACCTAAAAAGAAAAAAGAAGTCAACGAGACTTCACGACAAAAGAATACTAAAAATAATTTTTGAATTCTTCAAACATTTCTAACGAATTGTCGAAATCAACAAAACCCGTTTATCAAAAGAAACTGGGACGGAAAATGGAAAATATAGGTCATAATTCAGTTAGAAATCACTTAGCGATTATCAATCTGTCTTAGTTTTCATTCAAACATGAAACTCATAGACTTTTTCTTTAAATTTACGAAAAAAAAATTGTTTTCTCAAAAACGAACGTCAAAATCGAGAAAGTCAAACGAACAAAATGTGAGTATTTTCAAAGTTACATATACAATATTTTACATTGTCCACAGATAATAAAAAAATATTGAATGTGAGAAGTCAATCCTTTATGTGCTATAGCAAATTATATGAAGTTCTTAAATATAATCATGAAAAGTATGTAGGAATGGAATACAGTCAAATTTTTTAAAGATATTACATAAATTTATTTCATTGTTTGATTTTATGCTTTACAATGAACTATTACTATTTAATGTTAATGGTATTGTTTAAATAAGTTGGTAGATAGAAGATGTAACCAAAAAAAAAAAATCATAAAAAAATTAAGCAGTTAATAATAAATTGTTAAAATATAAAATAGTTATCGAAGATAAACCTTTCAATGTAAAAAAAATATTTATATTCAAATTGCTACTAAATGATATGGAAGACCTATTTTTCGTATGTAATATAAATAATACGTTGTATATTCGAATAAAAGAAAACTTTTATAATTTGTTTATAGTATTGAATTTTCTGAATTATTTGAAGAAATGATTTAAATCTAGAAGATAGTTACATAGGGAGCAGTATTATACGCATCAATGTTATTTACAATGTCAAGCAAGCGCTACATTTCAAATAAAATGACTAATCACCATTCACTTACTGTTTATTGCCGCAGGTTGCGATAAAATAGATATAAAGTCTTATACTGCAAGTTTGGTATATGTACATTGTACACTGTACATTTAAGAGATGTAAATAAAAGAATTAGATAATTAAATTAAACTCGTGCCAGTAAGGATGACGGGATCGAGAGGTGCTAAAGTTTGTGACTATGAGAAACTGCTACTGTAGGACTGTACAAAACTACACAATTTGATGATAATTAGTTACTAGAACAGAAAAAAATGACTGCATAATGCAAGTATACAAAGACAAAAGTTTCTATTATCCTGTCAAAATGTTTACTAGCGTTACAATTAGTAAAAATTCTTTTTACTTATATGTGTAATAACTAAACTGGAAAATCTTTATATAAATCTTTTTTTGACTGAACTTCCTAAATAATTCGTAAAATAATTTATTAATAAGGTATGTGAAGAATTATTTGGTTTGAAGGTAACACTATAAGAACTATTAACAGTTAAGAACTTGTAATATTTCAGAGAGATAGAATTAGGAGTGAAATGCAAAAATGAACAACATAAAATTCACTCCCTTTAAGTTCAATAGTATAATTATTGTAAGTTTGCATTAATTCATACGCGTGCAGTATATGTTGCTCATTCATTGAAAATGCAATGATAATATTTAGGATTAACATTATATGCATGCATATACAATTATACATATAGGGTTATACAATTAATACAATCAAACAAAATTCACTTTCTAAAGTCAAAACTTTGATTTACATAATTATTGTTATTAGTGTAACCCGTAAATGATAATACCTCATATTACGTTTTTCCTTTTTAATTTGTGTTTCTTAATTGCATAGATTTTTTTTATTTTCCCGTAACTTTATGTGGAGCAGTTGATAGAATGTATTTTGTGACGGATAGACCGACAGTTGGAAAAACTGATAGCTAAACAACCTTACCAGTTTTTCTTTTCAAAATGAATTTCTTAATAAAAGTGTGACACATAGACGGACAGACGGACACAGCTCTTATTATAGTATAAATATCAAATATAAAGTTGACTCAAATGTATATCACTGTGATTTTATCGTTGTATATGGTTTACTGTTCCAAAGTATATTAAAGGAAAACAAATGAAGGTAATTCCATGAAATGTCATAGTTATTATTGTCACAATGTTTTCAGGCTATGAAAGAATTTTCTTATGTTAATGAAATCAATAGTTTTAATAAGTTAGATCAATAATATCAAACGTACATATAGAGTTGCCAGACGTGTGGTCAAAAAACATTTCGTCGAAAGACATTTCATTGACAGATATTTCTTCAACAGGATGTCACTTCGACAAGACATATCGTCCAGGAATGTTCGTAAATGTGATATTAACATTCTATAATATATGTTTATTGGGGTGCGTTGACGAAACGTCTTTCGACGGAACGTCTGTACACCACTAATAGTAATTATGTATTATGAATTAAGAACACCCGGCATCAATTAATTAGAGGTAATTAAAAACTTACTGAACAATATTATCAATTGGTTTGATATTTATAATCATGCAAGTTTTGATTATTTTAGTCATCTCAATTGAATCATATTATATTAATTTTAATGATTTTATTTCAAAACTCATATTATTTTGTAGCTTGCATGGAAATATGCTTTCTTGTTATTTATCAGAAGTTGTTTTCATCTAAATCCGCTGAAATAGCTTCCTGTTCAAATTTGCATGACTCTAACTGAAATATTCTGTTTTATGTATTGAAATTCTTCCCTTTCTTGCTTTCAAAGTGAAAATACTTCTATCAATTGATTTAATTTTTCTATGAATCAAATCTGAGATGAAGTACTTACAAATTCACTAGAAAATAAAGGCTGAGAAATCAAATTTTCCAACTTTATTATTTATTAACAGCTGCATAACAGAAATATTGCTGAATAATAATTACTGTCTATAACATTTACCTGATTATAATATCATCTCAACACTGCCTTTACTTACGTTACGTTCACTTACAATTATTATAAACAACAATTCAATAATTTGAAGCACAAATCTTTTATTGATAAGCTAATGATTTTACTTGTTTTTTCACACAATTCTATAATTCATCATTCATGTTCCTATCAATTCTTACACGCACAACTACAGTACTCAATTAGAAGGAGAATTGAGAAATAAAAATATACCTTCTGACGTGCAATATTAAATAAGAGGATTTGTCGTATCTTGCCATGACAAAACAGAATACCGAAGTAGATATTTAATGGCCTTTATTTGTGATGTAGAAATATTCGAGTCCTATACACGCTCTTGTACTAATATTAAAATGGAGGTTTATTCTTCTCTGACCAAATATATCAGGATATTTTTCTATTTTAAAATGGGGAAATTTTTCTGTTTCAAAATACATGTATTTCATATACATGTATAGACATAGATTTTTTTCCAGCAACAATTTCAGCAAATTAACAATTGGAATAACCGACATAATATTAATAATATAGGTCAATATATTTTCGACCATTTTTTTCAAATTAATTAACTGATATCCTGCAAATATTGACATGCAAATGTTGAAAATTAGATCAGTTTCAAGTCATCCTGGCTATCTTTTTCGTATACCTTCATCCGCTGTACTCTCAGTTCCAGCCATTTTCTGTTTTTTGATCCAAATATTTTTTTCTTCACAAAAGTGTTCCTAGTGTTCTAACACTCAGGTAGGTAAAATATCACATCGCTAACTAACTTTCGAGACAGTGGAGGGGGGTTCGAAGAGAGGGGTCAGGGAGTAAAAATCTATAAACTGATGGATTTTGATTGTTTGTTCTCGTTCTTGTTTTTATGTTGAACTTTACCACAGTGAGTCAGGTGACGCCTGATGACACCCCCACCTTCGAGTGGACAATACCGGGCTTGCAAACACAAGAAGTGGCAAGCACAAAAACATTTTTTTGTATTTTTGTCATTTTTTATTATTATTGCTCTCCTGAATAATTGCAAATGTTGAATATTTCGTATTTATTTTTCATATTTTAAGTTTGACTTGATTTTGAACTTCAATTTTTGGAAATACATTGTTAAAAAAGGAAAAAAATCGGAAAAAGTGAAATTTTCGAAATTTCGAGAATTTTTTATAAATAAATTCTAAGTCAAAATTTTGTTTGCTACATGTTGTAGAGCATCCATAGAAGCATCGAAAACATAAAACTGCTGTACCCTAACTTCAAAATTTTGGGAGTAATACGGGTTTTTCAAATTGATTCAAAACTCGTATTACTCGTGTTAGTCGTTCAAAACTCGCCAAATCGAAACAATTTCATAAAAAAACTACAAAAAAATAAACTCATTTTATATATGTGTATAAAGTTTCATAACCGTAGCTTCATTAATAAACAAGTTTTTACAAACTTTGGACTGTCCCCTTAATGGAAGAGAACTGCAATGACTTTTATATCCTGATAACAATTTTGAAATTAAATTAATAATTAAATTAACTTTGGACATATTAGATGATTGAAAACTCTATTGTAAAACCTGTGCAACTCTTTCGATGCATTTACCTGTATGCAGGATAACATCGACTGGAACAACATTTTCCAAATAATCATTTTCTGAAAATAATAACGTGATGATTGTTTTTCACTCTGTGCCAATAGAAACCAA
This sequence comes from Caprella mutica, assembly GCA_947561585.1. Classification (NCBI taxonomy): domain Eukaryota; kingdom Metazoa; phylum Arthropoda; class Malacostraca; order Amphipoda; family Caprellidae; genus Caprella; species Caprella mutica. The sequence goes on from CANNZV010002276.1 coordinate 46,320, forward strand.
TTCCATTTCAATTTCAAATCAAATCTGCATCTGGAAATTCATGGCCTGAATCAATATTGAGATAACTTAATTATTGATGGGATTGCAACTTCCGTGAAGTGTCATAATTATTAGAAGAGCAAATGCAATCGGAGAGGGAATTTGAAAACACCTTCCAATGATTGGAATGGTGGAGAGATGGCGAAAGAGATTAAAATGAGAATCAATTGAATGTCTTCAGTCTAAAAGATTCTGAGTATTCATAATATACTCCTTCATCGGATGATGGCAACGAAACTCAAATACAGAATCTGAAAGTCAGTATCGTTCTTAAAAATATTTTCGGCTCACAGGTGAAATATATAATCCATCACTAATTATTCATTCTTTAGGTAAAAGTAATTCTTTTTCTTGTGAAATCTTAAAACGTTGACTACGTATACGCTCAAAACACAGTCGAGCCAAACTGACGTTTCCAAAATTACAAATTTACGTTATTGCTTCTGTATCACATGTCACAGCAAGAGGATCTGTGTAGCTCTGTGTGTATACCTATTGATAATGTCTGTATGACAAAAACAGTGGTATATTTGTAGTTCACACTGAAAAAATTTAAGTCAGGTTGAAAATATTGAGTGGCATGTATTTGTACCACTGAGTCTGTCAGTAAAAAACACAGATGTACAAATATGTACTAATACATAATAAGTGTGTTATTTCAGCTAATCAAATATAGCTTTCATGATAGCGCAATTTCGATTGCAAACCGAAATAATGCATTTATCTTCTGCATTAAAATGTATTACCGCGGAAGTTTAATATATAAAATAAATATATTAGACATCAATGAAAAACCAATAGATCATTATCTACACTTTAGAAATCAGGAAAGTTCGTTACAATATAGGGTTATCTAGCTGGATTCGACTTTCAGAAATTTGTATTTTCACCTATTTTTTAAATAAATAATGGAATTTTTTTTTTAACTATATATCTTTTTTGAGTGAGTGTATTTAATTTTTAGTATCTTCTGCCTCTTTGTCAGCTTCTGTATGAAGTGTAATTTTTTACCACCTTTCTATAAGTATCTATATATTAGAAACTAGTAAACAACTTTGTAAGTTATATGTCAAACTTTGGTTATGATTCCAAAAGGTAAGTGATTCATATTAATCGCTACAAATGGAATATCATATAATTTTCTCTCTACCTTAATTAAGAATCTTAGCGAGTGTTGAAATAGATGACGGTATTATATTTTGAAATGAAAGAACTTTGCTTCAACCTTAAGACCTATTCAGATAGAAGCAACCAGTAGCATTTAGAAACTTGAATACAACAAGAGCTGCTCTGTGTTCATACCTCTGTGTAACTTGACGTTACATATTTGTAGCACAACTGGGCTGATTGTAAATTGATGATTGTAGTAATTAGTCTCAGTTTAGTAGTGAAACATATATAAATATTCTGGACGAACTATGAATTGCATTCGTATTATATATAATTTAACCTAACGGTATGAATTGTGTGGAAGAAAATACTTATAGGTATTTTCTGATTTTTTTTTATCTTTCCATGCTTGGCAAGATATAATTCAAGTTGCAAAGTTTTACACTTAATTAGTTTCCATGAAAATGTTATCGGAACTCTAAATTATTACGATACTTCTTTAGGGAGGAATTACCATGGCCCGAAGGACATATTATGGAATATTAAGGGGATTATCCAAAGAATTTTTAAAATTTGGTTTTACCACTTGTTATTAATCAAAAGATGTAATTCAAATTTCAATTTTAATTTCTTAATTTGCATATCTCTCGATATTTTCTTTAAAAATAGTCTTTATGACAATATCTTCGCTTCACAGATTTGTATCGACCAATTCAAATATATTTCATGACACTTCAAAGTGTTAAAAATTCATATCTTTTCGTGTAACGGAGCGCTTCTCACTTTTTAATTAAATAAAAATTCTGATATTGTGTCACTTCGAGCAAGGAAGTCAATCGGAAGGAGAAGCTTCTGAAAGACTTCTCAATGGAGAAGTTAATATGCTCCTCATCCTTCATATTAACTTCTGTGCTATATTTGTTAGCGTCTCAATGGATAAGAATAATGAGATTTATGTTGTGAATAAAGAGTAAGTCAAAAAAGGGAGTATGTTATGTTGAATTAACTATAAGGTAAGCTTCGATTTATCTGACGTTCCCAGATTTTCGGAAACGTAAGTAAAATAATTAAGAAAATATCAATGAATACCAATAAAAAAAAGTAAAATTGTAATGATTATATTTTGATTTTTACGAGTCCGAAAAGTAATTTGTAACTTTTTATACGTTATTTTTTTCAATTTAATGTATTTATTTAAGGCCAAACAATAAAATATGTAACTTTTGCAATATTAATAAATAATAATTCATTAATATCATGTTGTAAGATACATAGAATTAATGTTAATTAAACTAGTTACTTCATTAATCAGTCGCCACAAAGAATCCAAATAAATAATAAAATTTATTACCAAATGATATCTGACGGGAATTTCTCTTATATATTTCATATAATAAGTTAGTTTTATCCATATGTGCTAGCAGATATAGTTTTTCAAAGTTGGTGTGAAATACCTTTTTCAATTCCCAATGAAGATACAACGGACCTTAAAAAATTAACTTGAAATCTTCTAATTTTCAGTTACCTCTTTTTATTTCCACGCCAGCATGAAATTTCCTATTTTTATTGGTATTCCATACGTCTTATAACTCTAATTGCGCTTGCCTTCCGTAGCGTTTACCTCATGGTACTATAGTGGGCTTAGTTTTGGTTTTTAGAAAATGATGAAAGTATAATAGGAAATAATTACTAGATATATTTCTAAAGTTACATTTTTTTCAAATCTCTATAAAGATTATCATTAAACTATATCAGTTGCTAATATTAAAAAAAACTCTTAGAATACCTGAAGCAAAATTGATAGGGTTTAGTAACTTATTAGTACCTAGTTTACTAATTTCTGTTTCAAAATAATATAAATTATTTTCTTAGTTTGATTTGTGTGAATAATAAACTCATTAAAGTGATATAAGACAAAGAATTGAAAAAATAGAGGAAAAGTAAACAAATATATTTTTCAATGAAATACTCGCATATAGGATAAATGATTCATATATTTTCATACAAAAACAATATAAAAATTAAGGCACCGGACCTATCTACCATTCTGAAAATCTTTAATTGCCATTTAGGGCATATCGGGTAAAATTGAACTTATAAGTTGCCAAAATCTGCTACTTAGATTCTTTAGTCACAAATATCAAGGTGGATTTTAACCTAATTTACATTTCAAGTGATATTATCCTACTAATTAGTTGATCCTTAATTATCATTCCAGTTCAGGAACGCTGTGGTAAAGGTGGTTTCATTTGTTACAAAGGTTTTAATAAAGGCTCAGCATTGCAATCCCCATTGACACTCTAATGAAACATTCCAAACACATTCTTCCTTACAAATTACAACCTGATTTTAAATAATTTAGTCAATTCGTTTTAACTTTCTGCTACTAAATGAAAAATATTTTCTAGATCTAATAAAAATAAAATAATTTTGTATACCATCATCATTTTTTTATGTTACATTGAACTAGTTTTCAGATTCTTAGTTTTAGTAAACTCTTCACTCGAACTTACCAACTGGCATAACAATTTTGAAACTTGTAATATTATATGATGTTTACCAAAAAATGTGAATTGAACTTGAAATCTATATTGAATATTTATAATACGTAATATGATAATTAACTGTTGATAATTAACTGAGTACCCACAAGCAAACATTTATTATTTTACATCAAATACCAGTGTATAATAATGAAGGAAATTAAAAACAGTACAAGTTCCAGTATCTAATCATTCATCAGAATAACAGGGAACTATTTAGTCTGATTTATTGTCATTTCTTTATTGTTACTGTTAATCTATCCGCTAGACAGTTTAATGAATCAACTTGACGGCAAACTAATCACTCTGAATCTTCACTAAAGGCTGATTAACTCATCTTGTCGGTAAGATATTCCAGACTGAATGTTTCTATAGAATTTGTAAACACCGGCCATACTCAGTACCTGAAAGAAACAAGAAAAATGAGATTGGGAAACAAATAGTCGAAATGATTAAGATTTAAAATTAATCAGAGAGCTTTAAAATTATAGGTAGAAAGTATTAAAGTACTAGCAAAAATCGGTATAAAAGTATTCTTCATCGATATGATAGTTTATAACTAAATGTTTTATATTGTTTTATTGAGCTACACTCTTAGAGTATTAATTTCATGTTCAACCATAATTTGGTTGCATTAATTCATCTTAAAATCAATTTATCTTATCAGTTTCTATGGGTTATTATTTTCCGGAACATTAAATCCTGTTTGTGATTCACGGAACGAAGGGAATTTTTGGAAAAGAAATAGAGTGAGATTCTGTTCTGTTTGGTGAATTGATAGATTAAATCATTTTGCAATTGGTTGGAGAGAAGAATTTATTATCCTAAACATAATGATGGAACTTAAAATCATTTCAATCTGAAATTGTGTAAATGTATACTGTATGCACCAAAAATTTAAATATCGTATCGTTAACAGATTTCCAAAATTAAAAAAATATTGTCTAGAAATTAAAAAATATCAACTACACCAATAATTAGGAACTACCAAATACTCATGACAACAAGAATAATAAGAATTCATAATTCAAATATGAACTTAAAATTACGTTTGAATAAAGCAAGAAATCATTTTTTTTTTTCGTGTAAATTAATGTATTATCCTCACTGTCATATCATAGTGTCACATCATCTACATAATCATAAATCTTATAATATGTTTTAGTATTTCTAATAATATGTACTTTCAGTTCCATAGTATTTACTCACATTTGATAAGACACGAGCCACAAAAACTGAGAACTCTACTTTGCTCTGCGTGTCAAACCTCTGAAAAAAAAATTAGTCTGATAAATTGTATAAATATGAATTTCTTACATTATAAAACACCAGTATACTAAGATTATGCTGTATACTTACTTGAAATGTTCAGTGTTTTTCTATTTATACCAACTTCAATTTATATTTTAAGGTAATCAATCTACCAGTCATTTTTAATGATAGTAAATAAGGAATGAAGATTTTCCTTTAAAATTATGTTTCTTCAAAATAACTTCATCGTCACATTTAGTTTTATCCTCGACTAAATTAAATTTAAAATGTATCAAACAACTATGTATTCAGTTATAAGTGAATAGATTGGAGAGACAAAAGGTATGACAATTATAGAAAATTTAATTTTTCATCATCGATAAAAGTTTTGTCAATTAAAAAGTTCCCAGAGCTATAGTGGTGACTACCAAAAAGTGAACCAAATTAGAAAAATAAATATTAATATTGTATTCAAAAATGAGCAATATAGTTACTCATTCACAAAAGTAAAATGGAGAGGAAGAGGTGATGATTATTTCGAAAAATTTCAATATTCATTACCGATACCCGATCTGTTAATTGGAATAGTTCCCATAACTATTATTATTTTCACAGATTGCAGAAGGTTATATTTTATTTATAATATCATAGTCACATTGTTGTAATCAGAGTTTTTTCTAATTTGATTGAAATTGAGAGAAATTGATAACGATTTTGAAATATTTTGGAGTTGATCCTTAGAGCAAAAATAGGAAGATGATACGCATTGCATTAACAAACAGAACATTCAAAAGTACAAAGTGATACCTACACCCATTCACAGATCTATTTTATCAATTAACTGTAAATATGAAAACAAACTTTTAGCTCCTATACAATACATATTTAGTTCCTATACAAAAACATTTATTTTCATTTGCTTTGGTTCGTTTGGTGGCAGCGTAAAGTGTATTTACTAGTTTGCTGTATTGGCTCCAGAACAACTTTTGCAGTTACTCCACTGAATTTACGGATGGAGTTTTCTGTGAGTTCGAGTTAAAAATTGTGCAATTAGACCATGTTCAGATTGTTGAGGATTCAATAGAGGATATTTAAACTCGTGGACTATAGCCTCGCCACCGTTTCTATATCTAATTATCTATATTGATTTATACTGATTACCTATATACTATCAATTTTGAACTTGCAAGGGAAAGAACTATCAGTACCCAAATTTGAGGTTAATGTTAATTCATTGTGTAGATTAATAAATATTAAATATTACTAGATATATTTCTAAAGTTACATTTTTTTCAAATCTCTATAAAGATTATCATTAAACTATATCAGTTGCTAATATTAAAAAAAACTCTTAGAATACCTGAAGCAAAATTGATAGGGTTTAGTAACTTATTAGTACCTAGTTTACTAATTTCTGTTTCAAAATAATATAAATTCTTTTCTTAGTTTGATTTATGTGAATAATAAACTCATTAAAGTGATATAAGACAAAAAATTGAAAAAAATAGAGGAAAAGTAAACAAATATATTTTTCAATGAAATACTCGCATATAGGATAAATGATTCATATATTTTCATACAAAAACAATATAAAAATTAAGGCACCGGACCTATCTACCATTCTGAAAATCTTTAATTGCCATTTAGGGCATATCGGGTAAAATTGAACTTATAAGTTGCCAAAATCTGCTACTTAGATTCTTTAGTCACAAATATCAAGGTGGATTTTAACCTAATTTACATTTCAAGTGATATTATCCTACTAATTAGTTGATCCTTAATTATCATTCCAGTTCAGGAACGCTGTGGTAAAGGTGGTTTCATTTGTTACAAAGGTTTTAATAAAGGCTCAGCATTGCAATCCCCATTGACACTCTAATGAAACATTCCAAACACATTCTTCCTTACAAATTACAACCTGATTTTAAATAATTTAGTCAATTCGTTTTAACTTTCTGCTACTAAATGAAAAATATTTTCTAGATCTAATAAAAATAAAATAATTTTGTATACCATCATCATTTTTTTATGTTACATTGAACTAGTTTTCAGATTCTTAGTTTTAGTAAACTCTTCACTCGAACTAACCAACTGGCATAACAATTTTGAAACTTGTAATATTATATGATGTTTACCAAAAAATATGAATTGAACTTGAAATCTATATTGACTATTTATAATACGTAATATGATAATTAACTGTTGATAATTAACTGAGTACCCACAAGCAAACATTTATTATTTTACATCAAATACCAGTGTATAATAATGAAGGAAATTAAAAACAGTACAAGTTCCAGTATCTAATCATTCATCAGAATAACAGGGAACTATTTAGTCTGATTTATTGTCATTTCTTTATTGTTACTGTTAATCTATCCGCTAGACAGTTTAATGAATCAACTTGACGGCAAACTAATCACTCTGAATCTTCACTAAAGGCTGATTAACTCATCTTGTCGGTAAGATATTCCAGACTGAATGTTTCTATAGAATTTGTAAACACCGGCCATACTCAGTACCTGAAAGAAACAAGAAAAATGAGATTGGGAAACAAATAGTCGAAATGATTAAGATATAAAATTAATCAGAGAGCTTTAAAATTATAGGTAGAAAGTATTAAAGTACTAGCAAAAATCGGTATAAAAGTATTCTTCATCGATATGATAGTTTATAACTAAATGTTTTATATTGTTTTATTGAGCTACACTCTTAGAGTATTAATTTCATGTTCAACCATAATTTGGTTGCATTAATTCATCTTAAAATCAATTTATCTTATCAGTTTATATGGGTTATTATTTTCCGGAACATTAAATCCTGTTTGTGATTCACGGAACGAAGGGAATTTTTGGAAAAGAAATAGAGTGAGATTCTGTTCTGTTTGGTGAATTGATAGATTAAATCATTTTGCAATTGGTTGGAGAGAAGAATTTATTATCCTAAACATAATGATGGAACTTAAAATCATTTCAATCTGAAATTGTGTAAATGTATACTGTATGCACCAAAAATTTAAATATCGTATCGTTAACAGATTTCCAAAATTAAAAAAAAATTGTCTAGAAATTAAAAAATATCAACTACACCAATAATTAGGAACTACCAAATACTCATGACAACAAGAATAATAAGAATTCATAATTCAAATATGAACTTAAAATTACGTTTGAATAAAGCAAGAAATCATTTTTTTTTTTCGTGTAAATTAATGTATTATCCTCACTGTCATATCATAGTGTCACATCATCTACATAATCATAAATCTTATAATATGTTTTAGTATTTCTAATAATATGTACTTTCAGTTCCATAGTATTTACTCACATTTGATAAGACACGAGCCACAAAAACTGAGAACTCTACTTTGCTCTGCGTGTCAAACCTCTGAAAAAAAAATTAGTCTGATAAATTGTATAAATATGAATTTCTTACATTATAAAACACCAGTATACTAAGATTATGCTGTATACTTACTTGAAATGTTCAGTGTTTTTCTATTTATACCAACTTCAATTTATATTTTAAGGTAATCAATCTACCAGTCATTTTTAATGATAGTAAATAAGGAATGAAGATTTTCCTTTAAAATTATGTTTCTTCAAAATAACTTCATCGTCACATTTAGTTTTATCCTCGACTAAATTAAATTTAAAATGTATCAAACAACTATGTATTCAGTTATAAGTGAATAGATTGGAGAGACAAAAGGTATGACAATTATAGAAAATTTAATTTTTCATCATCGATAAAAGTTTTGTCAATTAAAAAGTTCCCAGAGCTATAGTGGTGACTACCAAAAAGTGAACCAAATTAGAAAAATAAATATTAATATTGTATTCAAAAATGAGCAATATAGTTACTCATTCACAAAAGTAAAATGGAGAGGAAGAGGTGATGATTATTTCGAAAAATTTCAATATTCATTACCGATACCCGATCTGTTAATTGGAATAGTTCCCATAACTATTATTATTTTCACAGATTGCAGAAGGTTATATTTTATTTATAATATCATAGTCACATTGTTGTAATCAGAGTTTTTTCTAATTTGATTGAAATTGAGAGAAATTGATAACGATTTTGAAATATTTTGGAGTTGATCCTTAGAGCAAAAATAGGAAGATGATACGCATTGCATTAACAAACAGAACATTCAAAAGTACAAAGTGATACCTACACCCATTCACAGATCTATTTTATCAATTAACTGTAAATATGAAAACAAACTTTTAGCTCCTATACAATACATATTTAGTTCCTATACAAAAACATTTATTTTCATTTGCTTTGGTTCGTTTAGTGGCAGCGTAAAGTGTATTTACTAGTTTGCTGTATTGGCTCCAGAACAACTTTTGCAGTTACTCCACTGAATTTACGGATGGAGTTTTCTGTGAGTTCGAGTTAAAAATTGTGCAATTAGACCATGTTCAGATTGTTGAGGATTCAATAGAGGATATTTAAACTCGTGGACTATAGCCTCGCCACCGTTTCTATATCTAATTATCTATATTGATTTATACTGATTACCTATATACTATTAATTTTGAACTTGCAAGGGAAAGAACTATCTGTTCCCAAATTTGAGGTTAATGTTAATTCATTGTGTAGATTAATAAATATTAAAAATGTAATCATGTACGAGACGATTTAGAATTAGAATATGAAACATTTTTGAAGCCTTATGATGATACATAAATATATTTGATTGCCAATAATAAACAGTCTCTTTCCATGTTGATCTGCATAATGGAAAATTAAATTGGATCACAATTAAATAAATAACTATTTAGTTATGATGCGATTATAACTTAAGTTTAATAGAAATTTAAATGAAAAACAAATATCACTTTCAAGATAATTTCCCACCAAAATATTATATACACTATTATTCATATATAGCCCCAAAAACTGAGAGGTATCCAATAGTGCAATATAATAACGTGGTGCACATAAATGTGTCGTGGAATATTAGAATTCCAATAAAAACACAATACTTCCTCTTGAAGGAATTCATTTCAGCGAGAGAAAGGGACAAAAAGCGAGATACACAATGCCATCGCCATCTTTTCAGAACTCTATTCAAACTACATGCGGTAGTGTTCGTGCATGCTTTATTGAGTCTCGTGTACATTTTATAGTAGAACGGCTATGTCAATTTTTATACAGTTATATTCATAAAAAATGAGATATGAATTTGTTTGATTGATATTTTAAAAAGAAAAAAAAGTCCTTAGGTAGTGATCTATCATATCCTATTTTTTTGAGTGGCTACGAGCACTAGATCGTCCCCCTTGGGTACATATGCGGACTGGGAGGTCAAAATTCACGATCTTTTATTTGGTTGGAAATGGGAATTTAAGCAGTGAACTATTAACCCTTTACAGCCCAAATTATTAATTTTCATCAAAAGATATGTTTGTTGTTATTTTTGAGTTTCTATAGTACCAAGGAAAAACACTATTTAATGAAAATCGAAAAAAAGTTATTATAAAAAAAGTTAGTGGAAGGAGGTCATATGACTGTGTTAAACTAAAGAAAACTCAACGGTCCTTTCAGACCTATGAAAAAAGTTTTCTAGTGATATATTTCAATTTTCCTCTGAATATAATTTTAAATATATATCTTTCACAGATAAAAACAACCAGTTTATGTATCTAAGTGATACATTTCATTTATAATGTATTTCCAATTCCATTACTTAACGAACACAAATATTTTTTTCTTGTGTAAAATCGAAGGAACGAAAAAAGTAATATGAAATATGATTACAGTCATTAGAGTCATTTCAATTTCTTTTAAATTTTTCATTAGGTTTATTCATTTAAAGTAAAATAACAAACAAAATAAAATTCAAAAGTGGTTGAAATTTACTAATTTTAAGTTGGGTTTCATTGTTTTAGGACTCCTTGTATTGGATGATTAGATGAAGTAACTTAATTGAAGTGGAAAATAATTTGTTTTACTTCTGGATTTCTAAACATTTACTTCCATCCTTTATAAAATTACTATAGAATAAATACGGTAATAATCACCCTTTGTATGAGATAAAAATAAAGTGCAACTAACGATAATGATCCAACTGATTATTTTATTCACGAACATGCTTGTATAAAAGATTTGATTTGCTAATATACGATCTTCCTTTTAAAAGAACCAGAATATGTGACCTTGATAGAATATTACCAACTATTTTTATCAATAATGTATTGAAAGCAGATACCATTTACATTTTTAATGAATTGGGAAGGGGGAGTCTTGTATTATATATTTTGTTACCTCAAATATTCACCGTCATGACATGTTATTCCTTTACCAATTTCCCAATTCAATCAATAGGTTTTAGAATTTTGTTATCACATTACCAACCTTGATGACGTGTTCTCTGAGTATGTTGGAGTAGACTGTACATATTCCTTCCAGTGGAGTTAGTGACAGTACACCCACCATCCACAGAGCCACCCAGTCTGTCCGCTCCTGAGGTGAAGAAAAAGAATATATCTTAATTGGGAACATGATTACTAACAATATTTTGAACACTTCTAATGTGTTCGAAACATTGTTTTGTTGACAGATGCTAACTTCTACTAAAACATAAATAAAAAGATAATTAAAATTGTCTTTTAATATTTTGAATGTAAAACATATTTTAAATACTCTCAAGCTATCTATATTACTTAATGCTTTAGTTGAAGATGAAATCTAAGATAATCCACAAAAAAAAAGACTCTCCTTGTTCCAATATTTATTTTATTGTAGATAAGTATTATCAAATTGACATATTTCAACCTAATAGATTTTATATATTTATATATATACAATTTTACATAATTATTGATTTTCGTGGGTTTATATAATTGTATTAAATTTAACAAACAGTAATATTATGCACTGTAAAATATGTTTGGTAGTAGGATGACCACATTGCCATAATTTTTAGGATGGGTAAGAAAAAAATATATGATAATTAAACATGTTTTTAAAAACTTTTGTTTAAATTTGTATCCATAATTTCTACAGCTGATTCTTGCAACTTATAATAAAACTAGCCCATAAAACCAATTTGTTTTAATCCAACTAATAAAAAAGTGAAATGATTTAGGAGTTATAATATAATAACTTTGGGTCGTATTTTGTAATTATTTCATCCCTCATATGAGCGGAGTCAATGAAATAATTGAATTTAATACAATCGGGTTCATACAACCTATATTGTAAGAAATTGTATGTAGTTTTTTTCTATATTTGAATCTTTTACATTCTCAACATTTGAAATTACTATATTGACGCATGAAGTAAATTAATGATATAATGGATTATTAGGGTCTAGGAAAATTGATCGAAAGCAATTGATCGAATGGAAAATTGATTGAAATCAATTGATCGAAAGCAAATTGGTCGAATGGAAAATTGATCGAAAGGAAAATTGATCGAAAGGAAAATTGATCGAAAAGAAAATTGGTCGAAAGGAAAATTTGTCGAATGTAAAAATTTGTCGAATGGAAAATTGATCAAGAGGAAAATTGATTGAGAGGAAAATTGATCGCACAACAATTGATCGAAAGGAAAATTGATCGAATAGATCAGCTTCATTTTTTTCTTCCATCTGTGAGTGCAGCAACCGGTGCTTAGTGTCCCATTTTGATACATTCCTTGGTAAGTGACTGCACTCACAGAGTAGCTTTTCTGCATCCATGAGCATTGTCACCGACGGTGTTAAGTGACTTTGTTCATGAATCCACTTTCCTTTCTGACTGCTTCTTCCTATCTCTTGTATTTGAAACAATGAAACAATTTATTTAAAAAAATAAAAGACATATACAAAAAATGTATAGCAAAAAATTTAAAACAAAATTATATTTTATTTATGTAATCAAGGCCCATGAAACTAAAAAAGGCTTTCAGGGCAACCTATATAAGATATTTAATAAATCCAATTGCAATTATTAAGGCAAAATGGAAAAATCTAGAATCACATAAAATTGCCTGTAGAGTAACAGACATTGATGCTAAACTTCAACATTGTGAAAACAAAATGAACAAAATATACATATGAGACCGTATTCTGGGTATTACAATACTACAATATTTAATTCCCTTTTGCCTTCAGTGATATGGCTTTTGGTTCCAAACAAACGTTAAACCTATACTAAATTAATTAATTATTTAACTTTCATTTCACAAGTTATCTACATAGAACTATCTAAATTCTAGAACTAAGAAAACTTAAAGTTCTTCAAATTATAATATATTTCAAAGCATATAATTCTCTGTTATAGAAAAACAGTATATTGAAGAAATGTTATACATTAATTATTATTATATATTATTATTGTATGAATTATTATATGAATTATTGTTATTATATATAAATCATGGTAACAAGATCTACTAGCTGTAATATATTGCAAGTAAGTTTCTCTGGTAATCCATGGTATAGTTATCATCGTCAATTAGTGTAAATAGATCCAATATCATTTTCGATCAATTTTTTTTCGGTCAATTCTACATTCGATCAATTGTTGTTCGATCAATTTGCCTTTAGATCAATTTTCCATTTGGCCAATTTTCCTTTAGACCTATAATTTCCTTTCGACCAATTTTCCATTCGATCAATTTTCATTTCGATCAATTTTCCTTGCGATCAATTTTCCATTCGATCAATTTTCCTTTCGATAAAGTTCCATTCGATCAATTTTAATTTCGATCAATTTTCCTTTCGATCAATTTTCCTTTCGATCAATTTTCTTTTCGATCAATTTTCCGGATCCCGGATTATAAAAAGGAAATGCATTGGAAGAGTCTAATCGAAATTCAGTGTAATCACCACAACATTCAACCTGAACAAATAATATTGTGTTGATTCTATTGCTCTTATGAAAAAATTATCGGAGTTCTGTGACTCTTCTCATGTTTCTGTAACTAATTAATAAACTTTGGATCCCTTTGTTAAGACGAATTGTAAGGTTCTCACTTTTTGTAACTTATACCCATAGTATAACGCTGTTCTTTTATATCAAGTTTCTATATATGTATAATTCCTTTCATAATCAATTTCAAGAGGCTTGTAATATTAAGTGTACCCTCTAAGATAATGAAAAATGAAATTATCTGAGGACTATAATCGTTATACCAATGGTAAACTATCTACTTTAATTTCTTGCTAGATGAATAACATTCATCAATAATATTATAACTCACCTGTAAAATTGCAATATAAAGTAATGCACCTAAACTGAGTAGAGAAATCTGTGTGCTGACCACAGCCAGGTAAGAGACTTGAACACCTGAGACAGAAAATATTCAGATTACAACTGTTCTACACTTTATCGTAAGGACTTAATGTGATTGCTGAACTAAATTTTGATAGTAAATAAATTAACGCTGCATCTATCTCACACTAGAAACTACTAGAATGACCAGGAAACTAAAATGACTGCAGTTCATACTTTGTTATTATCACTTTTTCTGTTATTTATTTTTGATAAATATCAACAATATGCTAATAAATAAACCAAGCAGTAATATGGCAACGTTAACATATTTTCACAACGTTGTTGCCATATACCACTAAATTTTGCAGACAGGAGAACATATCGAAACATGTTTTTTCATATTTTTTTTCAATTTCAATCAAAATGAATGGTTGGTTATTCTTGTAAGAAAATGCTATCTTAAAAAACCATGAAATAAATTTTAAAGATCTTATACCATCATTATATAATGTTTAAATATTTTGGGAACCAATTTTTTTCAAGCAAAAACCAATAAATAATTCATTAGATTCAAATGTTTGAAAAATTAAATGTAATCAAATTAACTGCACAAAGTATCAACTCATAAATAAGAAAAAGGAAGATATCTTATTTGTTCTAGTGATAATAAGATAGTTGCATTTGGTTAATTTCTGTGCCGATTCCTATTATCGAAAATCTTGAAAAATGAATTGTTAAAATATTAGGTACTTTTGTTTATGTTCTTTCAGGAAGCTATTATTTCATGCATTTTATCAGAATAAAAGGATTCTAATACAGAAAATTCTGTTTGAACTTTAAAGGTTTATGAAGAGAACAATAGTCGAATTCAATGGGATTTAAGAAAACCAATATAAAGAGACTTACTTCTTCAAATAATTGGAAATTTAAATTTACTTTACTCAATATCTAGAATATGATCTTCCATTTTATTAACCACTCACCACAATATAGCTCCTCTAACTCTCTTTTACTAGACGATAGTTTATACAGGAGTGAACAGTAAAATGTTGTGATGATTATTGAAGACACCTGACGGAGAGAAAAACAAACTGTGTAGTTTTGAAATTTGGAAAGAAATATTTAAAAAAATTAATATGAAGTTAAACATAAAGTTGTGAATTAAAATTGAAAATGTAAAATACAATTTGAACCAGTTTAATATATCTAATATACCACTTTATATGGTTTTTATTTAACAACACATTTGGATTTCTTAGAAATCTTCATATGTATTCAAATATTGAGTTAGGCTTCTTCCTCAGTGGCTTGGCGGACATGTTTTCAACTTCTTTTGAATCGAGTTAGTCTCCGGCGAAATCAAATAAAAGGGAATGTTCATTGAAATGAATTAGATTATCCTATTTGAGATTGAATTGGATGGTATTCGCTCTCTGTTAGGACCACTAAGTACAAGGAAATAGGTCTTAAAATCAATATCACAGTTTACTACAGTTTAAATGGGACAGTCTATTTTTGAAGTAGATGTCAAAATTCGGAACTATGTTAATAGTAGTTAAATTTAGAAACTATGAGATTTGAATCCAACAGACTGAAGTTGAAATTATAATTGTAGTAAAATGAAAAATGGTCAATTTATACAATAATCATTCATCATTTATCATAATAAAGTCAAATTACTGTTATTATTATTGACACACACATAAAACTTGGTTATCATGCTGTTAACTACTGACGTCAATGTGTTCTGATAAACAAGAAGTAACTCGTTATTAATTAAAAATGTTTTTTCACATCACATCAAAGGCAAATATTATTTTAAGACCAAAGATAAAAGGATTTGAAGGCAATTTTCAGCTATCAAGTGTTAATTCAAAAATCTACTTGTTTACAGGATCTACTAGGAGGCAGCACTCATACAGAAGAGATGAATGGTGCTGACTCTCCAGCCACGGAAAAGCACCAGGATACTTTAAGTAGGTTGGTCAATACACACCAAATGTAGGAACCAGCATAACAAATGTTTACCCTATAACGACCAGTTTCCTTTGATGAGGAAAATTAGTAAGACATCAAATAATGTTTTAATTAAGTCTATATAACCATATACTAGCCATAAGAAGCGTGAAAATATTTGTAGTTTATGCCACACAATTATTTTAGATTGTGAACCACATAACGTTCTTTCCAAAGGTCATTTATAGACTTTATAAAAAAACATAAGTGAAAAATGATTTTCTGTCAAGAAATCTTTCTGAAAAAGATTACTTATCTAATATCAATATATCAAAAAAAAAACTTTTGGCCTACAAAATGTCTTGGGTGTTAACCCTAATGAGATATACGTCTATTTTCTCAGCACATTCATTTTAATTTATTTTATATATTTCATCTCACTCCTTTAAATATGTCGGCCTGTCTTGTCTTTTTTCCTACATAGATACCACATATGTATATTTTTGTATTTATAGTTTTAAAAATATTGACATATCGGTGTAAGTAAGTGTAAACCACATAAATCACGTAATATGGTGAAGTATGGCAACGTATATATACAACTTTGTAGCCTCTAAACAAACTACAGTCCACGTTTTCATGGAGCACACACACATGCACGAGCTGTGATTGTGTCACACTATGCATTAATTTCTCCTTATATGCTCAATATTTGTATTTGAAATTTAAACGCATTAGTTTAGTATATATACTAACAACTTGTGAAGAATACAGTACTGTAGGTTTATAAAGAAGAGATATGTTTTTTAAACAAATACCTAGTCAAACTTTCCGATACCTTCTTAAGGTCAAACTCATTTGGGTTAATGGTGAAATTTTTGACCATAGTCACACTGCGAAAATCAATTCCACCCAAGAATGGTCGCCACGACCATTACATTGGGGAACCATTGCATAATAACCACTTCCGGTTTCATATATACTGTTAGGATCATTTGATGCTTAACACCTCAGTAGCCAGTTTACCGAGTATCTGTCAAAAAACATTTTAATGTATCAAGAGTCAACTGACAATTTTCGTTGGTAATCTGTGCCAAATTTTACAGTTTCATTACTTAATGATGTTCTCTAGTAGATGGTGGATTTGGAATCGCCATCCATCCGTGGTTACGAGAGGGGTTACCACAGAACGAATTGGGATTAACTCTAATTATTTTCAAAATGATCTTAAAAGTCTAATTAAGCTTTACCCTCAAACGTTGCTGCCCAAGTGTGAGAGGGACCATGTCATCTAAACGACATGCATATTCGTTTGAATGAGAAAAGACCATTGTCAATAGAGACACAAAGAGAAGGCCAATGTTAATAGAGAGACAGACAGGAGGTCATTGAGAATAGAGAGACAGAGAGGAGGTCATTCTCAATAGCGAGGCAGAGAGGAGCCCATTGTCAATAGAAAGAGAGGAAGTAATTGTGATTGGAGAGACAGATAGAGAGAGGGAGAGCAGGTCATTTTGAATAGAAAGAGAGGAGGAGGACATTATCACTAATTTGACATCGATTTTGTTTGACTTATTCATTATTGAACAATGATCAAGAATGACTTGATAGTTGCCATTATATGATTGAAACAGTTTTGAAGTTTGCATTTCATTCTAATGATGAAGAGTAAATTTAAAATTGATGAACAGGTAGTATCAAACTCATCATTATTAGCCAAACAATAATTGACAATCATATTAAAATTAATTTTTTTCCATTATTTCTATTTGTATTGCTTTCACTTAAATATCTCTTCAAGGTCATCAGCTCAACCCAGTTCAATTACTAAACAGTGGAAATCCATTCATTGCAATATTGCATGTTTATCACAGTATGGTGTCAATCTACTGCCCCATATCAATTACTAGGTAAAATAATTGCAAATACAATCAACCTAACAATCATTTTTTGATAAGAATCAATATATCTATAATATTCCAATTATAATATTAATGTTTAGTTCAACCAGGTCAATAAAAGGTCATTCATAGGGTCAATCACAGGTCACGTACCTTTTCATTCACCAGGTTAATCACAGGACTCTCGCCAGGTCAATCAAAGGTTACTCACCAATCATCATGTCAAACACAGGTCACTCACCAGGTCAATCACATATAAATCACAGAGTCAATTACAGGTCCCTCTTCAGGTTCATCACTGGTCACTCACCAGATTATTCACGTGTCAACCTCCAAGTTAATCATGCGTCACTAAAAAGGTCAATTACAGGTCATTACCAGGTCAAACAAAGGTCACTCACCAAGTCAATCTTAGGTCACTCAACATGTCAATCACAGATCACTCACCAGGCCGATCACAGGTCGCTCACCAGTTCAATCACATATCACTCACAAGATCAATCACAGGTCACTCACCAGGTCAGTCACAGGCCACTCACCAAGTAAATCACATACCACTCACAAGGTCAATCACAGGTCACTCATCAGGTTAATCACGGGTCACTTACAAGATCAATCACAGGTCACTCACCAGTCAGTCACAGGTCACTCACCAGTCAGTCACAGGTCACTCACCAGTCAGTCACAGGTCACTCACCACTGTCCAGATGGAGGCAATCACCGCTGCTGTTCTAGCATCTCCATTCCATAGGGAACCGCTGTACTCAGTCCGGAAACTGAAATGAAATGAAACATCTATAGAAATAATAAATAAAATTACTTGATATTAACAAAATTACTCTTGAACACAAAAATTCTATTTCTATCCTAACTTTCATCAACTACATACTGCAAGTACCAATATTTTCAAGAAGCTATTCTGTTAGCAATATTTTTTCTAAAAAATATGATTTAGAAAAAGTACATTATTCTGATTCAAATTATAGAGAAAAATAGATATAATATATCTAATTTAATTTCTGACCCTAAAATATTCTCTGTTCATCCTCTCGATATTTTGAAGTCTTCATTTTGGTCCCAGGAAACTCTGATAAATTAACAGTATGTATTTATCATTAATTTATCATTTCCACCGAAATGCAATGTATGTAAATTTTCAAATTTTCTAGTCAATTTATAATAAATGAATGTTGTACAGTGTACACATATCAGTAATAATTAAATGCAATTCGAATGGTTATATGTTACTAAATTGAATAAATAGCTAATTTGGAAGGAGGAGTTTTTCGGGATAATTCAAACAATTAAAGTTATCTTAAATACTATGATAAAATATTTCCATTTAAATAGAGCCCACTTGAAATAAAAATAAACTTGCAGATTCAATGGACTAAATTTCTTATTCATTGCTTTCTTTTAAATAAAATTCAGCGTACTGCAGGCAGTTGTAACCCTCTGCCCAGAGTGCCAACCTGACTCACACATATTTACAAAATTTGTATTGTATGAGGCACTGTGAGATTAATAATTTTCATGATATTAGGGACAAAATTGGGAGAGTCTCCCCGGAACGAATTATTATACACAAAAATATGGAACTATTTTCTAGTTCTTATGCATGGGAATGAATTGACAATACCTCTAGAACTGTATTTTTAAACCTTCAATCATGTAAGAATTTGAGCTAGGCAGCATCAAGTAACTACATCAATCCGCCCAATATGTGTTTTATGGATTGCTAAATGTGTAGTGTGAAAGTTTTCACGCACGGTTGTGTGCCTTTCCTTTGCACGAATTGTGAATTGAGCTTTGTGATTGCTTTATCGATTCTGAAATAAAAATATCGAAGGAAACAGTGTGTGATTAAAACAGTAATCTATGTGCCAGAACGGAAAACCGGTGGAGTAAACAAAACGCCCTCTCCTAAAGGAGAGACAGAGGAGGGAGAGTAGAGGAAAATCTTAGAACATTCGGTATATTAAGGAATAAAGAAATTAAGTTGAATAAATTTATATAGTTAATCAAAAAAATTGA
This sequence comes from Caprella mutica, assembly GCA_947561585.1. Classification (NCBI taxonomy): domain Eukaryota; kingdom Metazoa; phylum Arthropoda; class Malacostraca; order Amphipoda; family Caprellidae; genus Caprella; species Caprella mutica. The sequence continues at coordinate 66,369 of CANNZV010002276.1, forward strand.
AATGGAATTTAATTTCTTATGATTAGAAGATTCACATTGAATCATTTATATATTTTCTTATTAAATCGTTTAGTTAAAGTCAAATGAAATTAAGTTAATCACCACTTATTATTTCTATCTACATAGAGTCAATGAAAATTCAAAATTGAATGACAAACAGATAAATTGAATGAAAATATAAAAATTTCTCATCCAAAATTAATTGGAAGAATTTTCTCCAAATTTTTTTGCTAGTTATGTGAGTACCTACCAATTTACCTGAATATATTTAAAATTCAAATGATTTTCTATTCTTTGATAATAATAAATTAACAAGAAATTATTAATTGAAGCGATATTCATTGTTCTGAAGACTGAAATTAAAAATCCTAATATATTAAGGTGAATAAGAGATGTTACTAAATTTAACATTACTCTACGACAGTAACCGTTAGAAGTTCTTTGAATTCTTATAATTTTGATGGACTAAGTCTATATTTAAATTCACAACACACTCCTTCAAATTAAACTCACTGCTATGGCCATTATTATAACTTCAAAAGCATTTCCTTAGTTTCTATTCAAGTAATTCCAGATGAATGTTTACTTCTTCATTCCAAGACTGAAGAGTTCGAGTTTACTTTGGTTTGTTTGTGAAGAAGAAATTTGAATGCAGGAGATTAGTTAAATCTCACTCTGATTTGAATTGAGAGTTTGAAGCGAAGGTTCTTAATGATGAACACTGGAACAGTCTCATTTTATTGAACACTACAAGTCAGCTCTATATCAAAAACAATTAGCTTTGAAATCAGTATGTCAACAACCTAATAACTTCATTGTGATAATGTATCGAGCAATCTTCAACGCAATATATTATTGTTTCTCTCAACAAACGCTGATGTCATCATTAATCAAGTGAGAAATAATTAATGCGAACTGATACTGTGGCAATGAAGATGAATTGGCCTGACAATGACAGTGAAATGAATGAACTGAAATATATATTATAATAATTGTTCAGCCTTAGCAGTTACATTACTTTAACACTTATGTACTCCCTCCCATGGTAGGAATAGCTGTTGCACAGAAGTTTTGAATTTATTCGGAAATATTTGGAGCACGCAACTTTTAAGTTCGATCAGAGAGTATATTCGATAGAAATTTCTGATTGAATTAATCATATAATTCGAATGTATTATTGGTACATTAGAATGACAGTGTTCAATTAAATAGATTTAGAAAAATGTCAAAAACAACTAACAACATTTTTTGTCCCTGGTACTCAATGCATGTTAGTTATTGTCGTTTCAAATATTTCTGATTTTTGACCTCTCTAGTAATGCTTGTAGGTCAGCTCCTCCTACTGAATATTTCACAGATAAGTATTGCAGAATATTTTGTAGAAAACTGTTGCTGACTACTGGTACTGAAAACTCAAGTGTGAACCCTAGTAGAAACCCAAGTGTGAACCAAGGTGTATTAAGCTGCTTTAAAACTAGCTGTAAACCTAACTGAAAACGTAATTAAATACGTCCAACTAACTACATACTTCCAACTGAATGCACAATTCCAACTGAATACCGCTACTGATTACTTTACACACACAACTCAAACTTAAAATTACGACCATCCACCAACATACCTCAAAAAATTCCATTATTCGATTGGTCTATTTTATAATAGTTGGATTCGGTAATCTCGTCAAAAGATGTTTTGATACAACAATTATTGGTATATGATATATTTACTAAGAAAATTGTGATAATGTGACCTTACCAACCATTCCTACTTGTGTAACAATTTGTCCCTAGTATTTAAATGTTCATATAGTGCACTGTTTTGAGAATATTAACTGTTGAGATTGAGCGTGACTGCTGTGTGCAATGAGCGTTCATTTTGTGTGCAGTATTGAAAATAGGTAAAAAGTAGATGGTTTTTATGTTTTTCAACTTCAAGGCATAATATTTCTGCTCAGTTGAAGGTATCTAATAAATTATCTAAGATCAAATGAATTGGCCATTAAGTGGCAGTAAACATAAGAAAGATCAGTTTACTATTTTCTAGACACTCTAGCTCTGGCCTGATGTTTGCCACTACATCTGATTGAATATACAATAATACATGATGTTAAATATATTCTTATCTTATTCTTCTTATTCACTCGCCAATATATATAATATTTCTTCAATCAGGATGAAGCATCTCACTACACTCACCAGGATGAAGAGTTTTACTTCACTCACCAGGATGGAGAATATTACTTGCCTCACCAGGATGTAAAATTTTACCTCACTCACCAGTATATGGAGAATATTTCTGCAATCACCAGAATGGAGTATCTTACTACACTCACCAAGATGGAGAACCTTTCTGACAGCAAAGGAGTTCTGGTTGTTCTTCATAGGCCACAGCCACCAGGATTTTTTCATATTTTGTTCTCTCCAACTTTTTGTTCGTCTGTTGTTTTATTTTAATTGGTTGGTAGCCATTGCTGGTGTTGATGAAAGACATCTTGGGAAATGTTATATAAACTTTAGATTAGTTTATTACTCTCACAATACAGAGTTAGAAAGTCATCAAAAACAGTAGTATCATGAAAATCTGAATCATAATACATATGTATTATTCATAGTAATTCCCCTTAGTAAATATTTTATTTGCAACTATTGACGATCATTCTACAAGTTTATATTTATAGTGTAATAGAATAAATTATTTGAAAAAAAAAATCAATAGCGAATATATTTTTAATATTTTATTTTCACCAATAATATTGATTCAAAGAAAACGTAAAAGGAAATTCTTCTTTAGTAGATAAAGAAAAAAATTGTGTGGTGGTGGTGGTAATAATTAATTGTTCAGTTCTCATTTCATATTTTTTGATAATTTGTTATGTTTAGAAGAAACTTATTGTATATAATAATAATAAATGTATAATAAGTGCATTAACAGAAATATATGATTGGGAATCGATAGAACAAGAATCAATCACCTAGAATCTAATAGTGCTGGGCAAAACTGACCAGGAATCAAATGACCTAGAGTCTAGAATAATTTTTGAATTTGATATATCTTTTATCTACATAGTTATGTGTAAATTTGTGTACTTTATGAAACTCATAAAAAAATAATTGTGTAAACGGATGAATTATTTATTCATTGTATAAAAATAAGTTATTGAAATGAGTAATCTATTAAATATGAGAGAAAATATAGGAGTTAATTTATAGTAAACTAACAATGTTATGAAAAGAACTATCGATTAAAATTAAACAACATACTTTTTCATAATATCATAAACATTTAGTTATTATTTTTCAACTTTATTCATAAACATTAATTATTTATAAAAAAACATCGATTATTGAACATCTTTATTTATTAATACCAATAGTGATTTCATTGTGAATAATATTATTGAAACTCGTAGCAAATAATTACCTTTTCTCAATAAATTCTAATATATAATTCTACCTAATGTTAATAAACCCCATTTTTTTACATACAAACGCACACAATCTCTCACACCGCGCACATCAGTCATTCTCAACTGAGAGCAGAGCACAACTTAACAGGATAACCTTTCTCATCGACTGTCAGGCCAGTACTGAGCTCTGGAAAATGAAACCAGATGGAGAGATTTACCACAAAGGCTTCTCATAAAGGATGTCATAAGTGTTCTTTGTTGTAATTTGGATGGATTTATTTACATTAAAACTTTGAATGAAGATACGGAGTATTTCCCATTTAATATTCGGTAGACTCGAAACATATAATAATTTGATGTGATATTAATGATATTAGGTCAAAATGTCTAGGGGCAAAAGGCCTATAGACAAAATGCATGCCTATGGTTAAAATATAATGAATTGATCAATAGTAAACAATATACAGTATAAATGGCATATTGTTCCAACAATTTTTATTGAATATTGTATAATATTTTCAAAAAAATAATAAAACACACTTCATCTTAGTTATCATTCATAAAGGAAACTATATAGTATTTTTTATTTCACTAGAACTTCTTATACTAAAGTAGCTAAATATCACCAGTATCGACGGTTTTTTTACGATGATTTTCAAACTGTATGTCAGCACTAACTTATATAAACATGGAAATTATCATATTTGCAATAGAATTTCAAAAACAACTTTACAAACATCACAAGATAGGAGATGATTATAGCTACCTAATAGAATACACAATATTCAAAAATTGAATGAAGATGATTATACCCTAGTATAATCATCTTCAAGTTATATAATATATATAAACAATACTTTATAAATCAAAATAGAAGAAAGTGATTGTAGATATCTAATAAAAAAGTAAATACATAAAAAGTCAACATAGCTGAAGATGATTTTAATTAAATGATTTATTATACAGAACAGACACTTAAATAAAAAATCACAAACACAGCCAAATAAGACAGTCTTCATATATAATCACGCTGAATTACAAATGTTCCAATTAAATTTAATAGCTCTTTATTTTTAATCGATCTCAATTATTATGTTTGATGACTTAGCGTTCTTACCACCTGAAGATGTTTTGACGTTAATAAAGATTTATGTGTGGGGGGGGCAATTGAGATTTTTAACTACTTTGAAGCTACATACATTGGAACAAAATGGGGAAGACGAAACCAACTCGAAATTCCGTTATGTACAGTTGAATCTTGGAATGTTCAAGAAAGAGCATCCTAATATTTGGAAACTATTGGTGAGAAATGAAGGAAAAAGAAGTAATTTAAACTAAAATATTTCAAACAGGGAGAGGTGAATGACAGCGTAAAAGGTGGTCAAATAAGTATAACTCATTTGGGAAGTGTTTCGGGCTAAAGTACCTAAGACCCCGAATGAAACATCAATTATCTTAGCAACTATTACCCAGGTTTTGCATAGCTGAAGCAGTCCGGCCAGTTATTCAACTTTAATATTTGATTAAGTTATTTTCTTAGTTTTTTCCATTTTTAATTATATATAACATAATATATTAGCTTCATAGAATGAATTTTTGATCAACAGTTATAACTGCTGAATATATGTGTTATTTTCATGTTATTAGATTTTATATGCGTTTGCAATTAACTCTTTCATATATTGTTAACACTCAATGATGTCTTTCTTACTATTACTAATTCAAAAAACGGACGAAATTTCCCATCACCGTCAGTAGGCATTTTGTCTGTAGGGATTCTGTCGACTCATGAATATAAAATCTTTTCCGTGCCCAATGCCAGCATCTTGTATATTAACAATTGATTTAGAGAATATTGAGAAATAATTTTAATGAAATATTGTTCCTGTTATAACATACTGTTGAGAACAGAAAATATGCGAATAATGACGATTCAATGAAATACGTAATTGGAAAACAGTTATCGATTTATAATGTATTTAAAATCATCCGATTTCATGCAGTTCAAAATTTTCATATATATGAGTATTTAGTTAATTAAATTAATCAAGTGGATAAAAAGTGAACTCAAACAGGTTAGGTATATGTGTGTGTTTTTGTATACAATCACTAATATCTGATATAAGTTGAGAGACCAAATAATTCTTACCATAGACTTCTAGAGAATAGACCATAATATTCTTTCTCTGCTTTCCATGGAACTTATGACCCTCAATTTCAATCTCATTTATAATTAGATTATCGTTGAGAATGGACGACGATATAATTTAGTTTTCCAGTTTTTTTCTAATTTTCAGAATGGTACGATTCTCTGCTGCATAGATCATGTGTGAAATATCGCTAATTTAATGAATATTGCCATATTTGCCAAATAGGAACAACTTCGATCCTCATAGCAAAGATAGAATGAATTATACATCATTCCTAGAAACACAACCTTTAGTTACAGTGTTTGCAATAGAGATGGAATTCGCATCAGCATAGATATTCCCATTCAAACATCTAAAGCCAATTCGGTGTATGGAATGCATTGAATGCAATCTCGTTCATTCCAACGTAAAGGATAATTATGCTAATTCAAATTAGGAAATTATGCTAGTAATGTATTCCAATTTGATATATTAATATTTATTAAATACAGAATATGTTTAATTAATTTTTGCTTATATTTTCTAATTTCTCACTGTAACCCCTTTTTTCCAAAATGAATACAAATAATACATCTTTTGTTTCTGAGATATAATACATACAATCATAAATGTCGGTGTTATACAAAATTCATTTAGTTGGGACTCAATGTAACAGAGTTATTCCATCAGTACAACTACAAATATGCAGATTAATTAACAATAGCTTGATTACTTTGTTCTAGCTACTGTGGAAATGATATTCAATTATTTAATTAATAATCTGAATACGATCAACATTTTAATCAACACCTGTCAGGTTCCATTAATTGATTTGTGCTTCAGAATTCAATAATAGGTAAAACGTTTAATATTTAGAATAAATGTTTATTAATTTGACTATTTATTATAGTTTTTCTATAAACGATTACAAAAGTAAAATGAAATTAAGATGATAAAAATCTATTTATAATGGAAGTACTCTGTTGTCATGAACTGGAAGTTAAGAATCAGCAAATCAATTAATTTTTTCCCCGGTAACTGCTTGAAAATATTTTTGAGATGGCTATCAGTTATGTGCTTGCAAAAGGATTGGAGCATTCGAATTCTTTAAGTCTCTTTTTTTCTCTTAAAACTGTGCTTAGTAACCGTGATTTGATCAATCACTCCAATTTATAGCTTTAAGTAGATGTCTTAAAACAGATCAAGAGGAGGTTCTTCAAAAGTAAATATTGTATAACTTAATTTTGAAGATGCAACTCTTATCTCTTCTATTTTGTCTGATTGTTGTTGGCGTTCAAAATATAATTATATTTTAAGATAACGTCTATGTAAGTTATTGCAATATTCAAAGTTTTTATTATTCATTTTGTTGTTTTCACTGACATGAGAGAAAAAGCGATTACGGACACTACATTGGTGTCTTCACTTTGTGACAATACTGTGCATCTGTCCCTCCCTTTTGTGTCTGTAGGCAGAGAGTGTATTTGTCGAAATAAATTTTTGTCTGAGAGAGTGAACAACGTTTTTTATCTCCATTTTCAGGATAATGTCATGTCATACCCTAATATAATGTAAGTTTTATCTCAGTAATTCAACCGATTCTGAAAATTGTATACGTGTTTGGATTTAATTGACTTCGATTGAATCACATTGGTAAACCAATTAACTATTATGAGAAGAAAATTTCTATTCGAAAGCAGAACTCAATTGCTCTTCTATTGCATTGAGATTCAATAATTAATTTTATATATTCATAAGAAATTGCTCATGCTATTGAGTAGAATTTGAACGTCGAGTAAATAAATGGAGATCAATTTATAGATAATCTTCTTCCATTAGAGTGTATAATTTCTTACGTAATAGGAAACCTAACCTAGCCAAATTTCACACAAAAGGGATCGATACGTGATAGACTCCAGAAAAATATGTTTTATTAATGAACTGAATCATCTGAATTTTGGTTTACAACTATACATAAAGAGAAGAACAGAAGTCAATGTTTTTTATTCCTGCTAAAATTTGGTTTCAGCCAATAGGAAACGTGTATATAATAGAAAACTAATATTTTAGGGATAGCTTCCACGCTTCATATCAGCCTCACGTTTTCACTTAGCGAGACGAAACAGGATTCACTTGTAAGAAGATGCTTTGTTTCACGATAAAAAATTTAAGGTATCTGAAATCGAATCTTTTTTCTAGACGTTATATTTGAAATGAAATGGAGAACCATGTTTTCTTATTATTTCTTAAATTCCTATAGCTCTAATTTGTTTTTTAATTCAGATATCTAAAAAAACTCAATGTTATATTATTAGAGAATGGCAGCAGAAGAAATTACAGTTAGTGATTTGTGCGTTATGGGTTGTGGACTGGGTTTTATTCACGACTTCTATGGACAGAAGTTGGGTTGAAGTGCATGCCTGTATGCTGACTACGTAAGTTATTAAGTTATGCATCTACCAAGCCAGAGAAATCTTGTTCCCAAAATATTTTTCAACACTGATTTATAATACATGATTACAGATGTAATAATTTTTATTTTCTTCTTTTATGAGAATCCCTGCAAAACACCTCTTTTCTTTCAAACGAGCCATGTCACGTCTCTCAACAAAAAAAAAACAGATGGAGGTATAAAACGTCAACGTAAGTGTTCAGGATAGTTTGAAACATCTCTACCATCAGCGCATCTCGCTTTACAAGGAATTATTGTTAATTAGACGAGCGACATATATTCCAATCGTACAAAAATCAGAGCAGTACTGATTTCTTAATAGAGCATAGAGTTCAGGGTTGGATGATTTTCCCTCAAATCAGCTCATAACAATTCTGTTGTGTACGAAGGCAGATGCGATTTTAGCCACCTCTCACATTTCACTCCCACGTACTACTTCATTCTCACAAATGAACTAACGTACCAGGTATCAAAGGACCAAAAATCAAATAACCTAGCTCCATTTTGTAATTTGATATTTGATGTATTTCCATAGTTATGAGTAAATTTAAGTACTTTAATTATCTCATTAGGAAAAATAATTGGTGTAAGAATTATTTATACTTAGTAGTAACAAATACACAGTGTATTTATACACACCTGTTGGTGAGTTTTAAGCCAATATTATTTGTTCCAACCTTTCAGTCAATTTATGAAATTTTGAACGGTATCGATCCCTTTAATTGGAAATTCAAGTAGCGAGGGAATTTAAATATATAGAATCTAATCTTCTCTCGTTGGAGAGTCTTTTTCTATGTTCGTTAAGTTCTAATTACTGATAATTCTTTTTAAAAACGATGAACGATTCTATCATTCAATTTACAAATAAATTATAGATATTTAATATAGTTACATATTTTAACAGAAACAGAAATTAAGTGATTAATTTTATATATTTTTGGTGTCAAACACGGCATTCTATTCATCAAATTTATTCCATTAATTTTTTTATCCATAATTTCTAATACTTATACAATACACAATAATCAAATTTAAATTGAAAATATGGAAAAAATAAATCTATGTTCGTGATTGACTCTTTTATACTATATATTAATGATTCAATTCAATAAATGATGATTGATTACTGTAAACTATGGCAGATTCTAATAGAATAGATTAAAATAGAATAGCATATATAACTTGTGTTCAGATAGTAAATGAACATCATATCCACAGCATCATGGAAAAAGTCCTCAAGTAGTTGGACATTTAAATTCATAGACTTTAATTATACTGATGGAATATTTATTTGTTAAATTGAATCCTAACCAAATTAGTTTTGAGAAGACTTTGTGGTAAATCTCTCCATCTGGTTTCAATTTCCAGAGCTCAGTACTGGTCTGACAGTCAATGAGAAGGGTTATCTTGTCTAGTTGTGCTCTGCTCTCGGTTGAGAGTGAGTGAAGTGCGCGGTGTGAGGGATTGGATGCGCTTGGTTAAGAATTCAAAATATTGCGTTACATTACAATAAATTGAACTTATGTAATATTTTTTATGTGTAAAATCAGTTATTTGATATGAATCTTAATAATAGGATTCTTGACAAAAATTCATGTATTAATAAATAATTATGATTCATAAGTGATTGCTTTACTTAAAATCACTTGTATAGATTTGAAATTGCATAGAAGTTGAAGTAAAATAACTAGATTTGTATAGTGTATAGTGTTTAATATTTGTAAAATGTATAGTGTTTAATAATTTTGATCGATAATCATTTTCATAACATCTTAATTTAATATAAAATATATATAATATATTACAATATATTTGTATAGGATATGCTGAATAAATATTTCCTTGTACGTGTTCATTGTATCAATATTGTAGTGAATAAAATAATAATAAACCAGATTTTTTGAACCATACATTTTATTTTCATTTTATTGGAAACATTGACATTTAAGATGATCTTTAACCGTTTCAAATATACTGCCAATTGAAGGGAAATTCTATAAATAAAACTATAATTATATATTCGTGAGATCATTGTTTTTGATGGCTTTCTAACTCTGTATTGTGTAAGTAATTGATTCTTTAAAAGTTAATATAACGTTTGCCAAGATGTCTTTTATCAACACCAGCAAAGGCTACCAACCAATTAAAATAAAACAACCGAAGAACAAAAAGTTGGAGAGAACGAAATATGACAAAATCCTGGTGGCTGTGGCTTATGAAGAACAACCAGAACTCCTTTGCTGTCAGAAAGGTTCTCCATCCTGGTGAGTGAAATAGGATTCTCAATCCTGGTGAGTGAAGTAAGATTCTCCATCCTGGTGAGTGAAGTAAGATTCTCCATCCTAGTGAGTGAAGTAAAATTTTCCATCCTTGTAAGTGAAGTAAGATTCCCCATTTTGGTGAGTGAAGCAAGATTCTCTATTGTGGTGAGTGAAGTAAGATTCCTCATTTTGGTGAGTGAAGTAAGATTCTTCAGTCTGGTGAATGAAGTAAGATTCACCATCCTGGTGAGTGCAGTAAGATTCTTCATCCTACTGAGTTAAGTGAGATCCTCCATCTCGGTGAATGAAGAACCTAACGGTTAACAGGAATAAGATTAAAATATTCTAGTATCTTACAACAAAAGTATCAATAATAAACTTTATTGGTTCAATCCAAGTAAAACATAACAGTTTCAATGAACACAATTTAGTTTTTAATTATTCATAGAATGTAGCTGTAGATGTGACGAATTATAATCTGAGTAATATCACAACTATTTCAGTTCATTCATTTCACTGTCATAGTCAGGCCAATTCATCTTCATTAGCAACAGTATCAGTAAGCATTAATTTGTCACTTGATTAATGCTGACATCAGCGTTTGTTGAGAGTAACAACAATATATTGCGCGGCAGATTGCTCGATATATTATCACAATGGAGGTATTAGCTTGTTGACATACTGATTGCAAAGCTAATTGTTATCGAAATAGAGGTGACTTGTAGTGTTCCATAAAATGAGACTGTTCCAGTGTTCATCATTACGAACCTTCGCTTCAAACTCTAAATTCAAATCAAAGTAAGATTTAGCTAATCTCCTGCATTCAAATCTCCTCCTCACAAACAAACCAAAGTAAACTCGAACTCTTCAGTCTTGGAATGAAGAAGTGAACATTTACTTGGAATTACTTATGAGAAACTGTGGATTACTTTTGAAGTTATAATAATGTTCAATTGTTCATTGCAGAATTTATGTAATGAATGACAGTATTGTGAAATTAAATAACTAATATCTATTAGAAACTTATTAAATACAAATTCGAGTAACTCCAAAACTGTTATTATCGAAGAATATAATTCAATGTAAAAACAACTCTCATAACCTTAATACATGTGAAATGTAAATTTCATGTTTAATATCATTATATCGCTTTAAATGAAAGTCTTGTGCTATTTTAATTCGAGTGAAGAGGTAAAAAATCAATAAAATTTAATAAATAATCATTAAATTAATGAGTAACTTACATAACTAGCATGAAATATTTTGGAAAATACAACGTTTAATAAACCTGTTTGTCTATTTTATCTAACTTCACAGACTCTCGATAGAACGAATAAGTGGTGATTTAAGTTTGTTTGATTGATTTAACTTTATTGCTATACATGTATATGATTCATTTTAAACCTCTACAATTAATCGCAGACTAAACTAAAAATGTTCAATTCAGTGGTTAGATCATTATACAAGACTCAACTAATCTGGATAATTCATTATGCAATAGTTCATTATAGAGGTGTTATACTGTACTCAATATCGAACTGTCTGTTCGAGATTGGACTACATTTGTGAAGTTTATTACTTGTTAATATGTAAATCAAATATATACAATTACCAATAAAACAGGGACCAAATTGGGAGCGTGAAATAGGAAGGAGGTCTTCGGATCGGTTCCTAGTTAACGTCCCAAAATGAAATAGGGACGCGAACTAAGAATAGGCAAAATAGATAAATTATTTATGAAGTAATTTCTCTCCATTAGAAAATATATTACATTAACAATGTTTTAAGTAGCTAAAGGAATTTATTCTACTAAATTCCTTATTACTGTTATCAAGTTATTTTCTTTCCAAAGCGTACCGAATATTTTAAGTTTATTCTCTAATAATTCATCCATGGGAGACTCTTCCAATTTTGTCTCTAATATCATGCAAATTATTAACCTCACAGTGCCTCATCACATACAAATTTTGTAGAGATGTGCAAGTCAGTTTGGCACTCTGGGCAGAGGGAAATAACTGCCTGCAGTACGCTGAATTTAATTTAAATGAAAGTAATGAATAAGAAATTTAGTCCATTGAATCTGCAAGTTTATTTTTATTTCAAGTGGGCTCTATTTAAATGGAAATATTTTATCTTAATATTTTTTCATCAACTCAAGAGATATTAAATTGTTAAGCCATCAAAACTTCGATTTGGACATTTATGAAAATTTTCTCCTTCCAGCTCAGCTATTTTTCCAGATTAGCAATGAATTTATTAATTAATTTTCATTTTATTATGAATTACATTCATGGCACATTCATTTATTAGGAATTAACTGTATAATGTCTAAAAAGTGACTGATAAATTTGCATACAATGTGTTTCTATGGAGATTATAAATGGAAGATAAATACAGTGAGTTAATTCCCTGTGTTTCATGGAGATCAAAGAGAAAGACTGAAGGAATTAAAATACATTAAACAATTAATAACAAGGGGATGAACATGGAATGTTTTTTTGTTCAGAAAATTTATTAAATAACTAATTATAATTTAATAGTTTCTATTATTATTTGAATTTCAATTTCTCAATTTAATTGATTAACAATTTTTACTAGCTGAATTATTATTATTTAATTTTGCAGTTAATGAAATTTAATAGATTTTAGATACTAGATTTAATTTTTATTAAAAAATATTAATTTAGAGAATGAAGGAAGGCGGAAAATTATTTCTGTGTTCACCATTAAATTTCGTGAATATCCTGATCTTCCATTAATTATTATTATTTTTGTTTCAATTTCCTGCATTTCAGTTTCCGGAATGAGTGCAGCGGTTCCATATGGAATGGAGATGCTAGAACAGCAGCGGTTATTGCCTCCATCTGGACAGTGGTGAGTGAAATGTGATTGACCTGGTGAGTGACATGTGATTGATCTGGTGAGTGACCTATGATTGACCTTGTGAGTGACCTGTGATTGACCTGGTGAGTGACATAAGATTAACCTGGTGAGTGACCTGTGATTGACCTGGTGAGTGACCTGCAATTGACCTTTTGAGTGACCTTTAATTGCCCTGATGAGTGACCTGTGATTGACCTAGTGAGTTACCTGCAATTGACCTGGTGAGTGACCTTTGATTGTCCTAGCGAGTGACCTGTGATTAACCGAGTGAGTGACCTGCAATTGACCTGGTGAGTGACCTTTGATTGGCCTGGTGAGTGACCTGTGATTGACCTGGTGAGTGGCCTGCTAAGTAACCTGATTGAAATTGACATTGATATAGTGTTTACAAAAGAATCAGATTAATATATTGGATAGTATTCATGGTATATGATTGGTACATTGACAATGGCCTCTTCTTCCCTCTCTATTCACACCTCAATCAAACTCTATCGGAATTATTAGTCATTTCCAATTGTCGGCTAATCAATCATTTCTTTTGATGTTAAATGTTCGTGTATTGCAAGTGGTGGACACAGGTGAACACACGTGTTAAACCATATAGAAAATAAATACTTGCAGTAATATTTCAGTTGTTATATACTTAATAAAAAAAGAGAAATTACAACAAGAGATACATGCATTAAACATTTTTCAATATATTTTAGGATTTCTTCATAAATTTATCAAGTTTCTACATTATCATAAATATTATTTGTGATTCATCAATTAATATAGAAATGTTCTGAATTTTCACATTATCCACAAAATAAATTGTCCTGTCTAAACTGCAATATAGTGATTTAAAAACTTAATTAGTTCCCCTAACAGAAAACGACTACCATCCAATTCAATCCCAAATAGGATAATCTAATTCATTACAATGAACATTCTCTTTTATTTGACTTGGGCGGAGACTAACTCGATTTCAAAGATTTTGAAAAAATGTCTGTTAAGCCATCGAGGAAGAAACCTCACTCAATATCTGAATACATCTGATAATTTCGTACAAATACAGTAGAGGAGCTAAATACACACCATATAGGATGTTAGATTCATAAAACTGATACAAACTCCACCTTACCTCTTCTGTTTTCTTTAAAACTTTATGTTTAACTTCATAAGTACTTTCTAAAAGTTCGTAACTACAAGTTTTTTCTCTCCGTCAGATATCTTCAATAATCATCACAACTTTTTACTGCTCACTCCTGAAGAAACTTTCTTCCGATAGAAGAGAGTTAGAGGAGTTATATTATGGTAAGTGTTTAATTAAATTAATGATAATATTTAAAATATTGAGTTAAGTTTAAATAAAATATTCTTTACGGTTTGAAATAGATTCTCAAATTATTTGAAAAATTAAAAGTCTCCGTACTTTTCCTTTAGGTATATCCCATAAAATTAGACTGCTATTCTTTCCATACACCTCAAAAGCTTGGAAAAACAAAGTCTGAATTAGAATCCTTTCAGTCTGATGAAATGCACGAAAAAAAGAGGAGCTTCCTCACAGAATATAAACAAATGTACCTTTGAATAAGATCAAACCCCCCAGCTCAATCTTTGGTCCTTAAACTACACTTTGGTTCTAGTTTTACAATTTGGGGTCCTTAAAGTATACTTGATCCTCATTTCCTTATACTGATTTTATTTCCTTATGATGATTATTATATTTTCATATATTAGTTACGATTTCCTTATTTTGAGTAACATTTTGTTATTTTTTTCCGATATTGCTATCATTTTCAATATACAGTGTGTCCTCGAAAAATGTATCAACTGCCATCGAATATATCTTATAAGTGCTATTTATGATTCATTAATTTTAATCTACTTATCTATGGTACCATCATATTATGCATATTATCATGAAATGATGAATAATGTAGATTCAAGGCAGTGGATACATTTTTTGCGGACACACTGTATAGTTGTCTTTGCTTTATCCATTCAATGGCCGGTAGTGGATCTTCACCAAGTAGAGGTAGAATTTCTTTTTGGAATGTTGCTCTGTCCATTTTTTTTTTTGTTGCTCTGAAAACAGTAGTAGAAGAATTATTTTGGTTTGATTGCAGTCAAGACATGCAGAACGCCGTAGCATAGATACATTCAAAAATTCAATGGGGCCAAACTACACTTGGGTTAAAACTGTGGACCTTAAACTACACTTTGGGTATAGTTTGAAAATTTGGGGTCCTTAAAGTATACTTGATCTCTTTTTCCTTATCAATATTTATACTCGCACTTTATAATTTCAACAGAACAAAATTAGATATAAAAGTCTTATACCCAAGCAACACTAGTTAATAGAGCCCATGTTGGCTTCCAGGTTGACAAATCGTAATGGTATATTGTGTGTTTCTTGCAAAATGGGCCTACGACCCTACATGGTGACAGCATGGGCTGTTATGTTGAAACCATCTTGGCCTAATATGTTGCCAATATTATATTCAAGTTTCAGTCGTATGATGTTGATAGGCTATATATTAAACAGGTTTGGCCACTATGGCAATTCAGTGTGATGTATTCGTAATATTGAACCAATCTTCTCCAAAGGTAACTTTCCACTAGAACGGAATACCACATTATCCCCATGTAATTTCTAGGCTACTTTTAGTCTGCCATCTCCTTCCCATCTAACCATCTAATACCCATGTTGGCACAATGTGTCATGGTTGCTTGGGTATTAGACTGTTTTCACAACTTCTATTCAGTAATTTTCGTTAATTGGATCAGATAATGGATAGATTCTTGCTATAATACCAAATGCAACCATTTTATAATCGCTGTAAAAAAAATAGAAAATTCACATCGAGTTTGGTTTTCATGAGTTAATAATTCTGATGTCAATTTGTTGAAGAATCATCTTAAGACCTTTTGACAAAGAGGTGCAGATATAATCTCAATCTTTCTGTCTCAGGTGTTCAAGTCTCATACCTGGCAGTGATCAGCACACAAATTTCTCTACTCAGTTTAGGTGCATTGCTTTATATTGCAATTTTACAGGTGAGTTATAGTTAATAAAGTACTCGGATGACATTTTTTTAAATATCAACACTAAATATTGGTAGCCTCTTATCACATAAATCTGACTATGGAAGGATTACAGCTAACACTTGTTAGATTGTTCCTCCGTTTCAAAAGCAATAAATTTACAATTTGTTTAAACAAATGGAGTCAGTTTATTAATTAGTTAAGAAACAGGGAAAGAGTCAAAGAACTTCGTCCAATTTCTCGTAAGAGCAGCAATTTTAACACAATCTTTTAGTTTAGTTAGAATATAGTTGAATAACTTGGTGAACTCATTGCATTTACACTCTGCCAATCCTTTTCCTTTTAGTTATTAATAGTTTTTGATATAACACTTTATGCATCTCTTTATTTATAAGCTTGAGAATATGAAAGTGATTGGAAGAATGGTAATATTTTCATTACGATTGCGTTAGGTTATCTATTTTGGAAATTAATTTTTACTTCATTCAAAGAGATGCAATTTGCTGTAATAGTATTTTTTTCATTCCGAAATGTAATTTACATTGACATTTCATTTCTGGTCGATTTCCATCTCATTTTAAATTATATATTGAATTAAATTTAAGATGTTAATTAAATATTTCTTCAGTGGTAAGTTTACAATAAGATTCATGAGAAAATACTGATGATTTTCATGAAAAAATAGTATTACCTGATTCATTCATTCATGATATTTTCAACTTATTTTTTACATTCACACAAAACAATTGCATAGACATAATTCCATCATTAGCTACTTAATTCATTTCAATAATTATTTCAAATATAATAAGGTATCCTCTATCGAATGTAGTAAATATCCTTAATTTTAGCAGCTTTGTTTAACAAATAAATGCAGTTATTAGTTAATTGTATATTTATGTAAAGATAGAACACTTAAAATTGAGATGAAATATAACAATGCTTATTTCATAACCCTTTTTTTTACTTTAGTTTCCTTGTAAACATTCCAAAGAAAACTTACAAAATGTTTCATTTTGCTGTGGCAACTATAAGTCAGTGTGGGGGGGGGTGGATTGAATAATGGAGGGGGTCAAATTAGGGTATACGCCACAGTACTTCTCCACTGGTAAATTGGACTTAGCCTCCCATTTTTGGTAGATGGCTTCGTCGTTGGCTTGGGGGACCTTTGAGTTCTCTGACAGAGATGAAAAGCTTCCAGTGCTTATGATTTTCATTTTTTTTTGTGTTTTTATAATTTTTATTTCTTTTTGTTTACTCCACTATCTCGCGCCAAGTCTATGGACTCATTGGGGGTTCATCCAATGAGCTTTTTTTGAATTTCGATCTGAAACTTTTTTTTATAAAAAAAAATGAAAAAAGATTTTTTTCTATAAATCAAATAGAAAAGAATTGAGATTGAAATTGAGAAAAAACTTAGTAGACGCTCTAGGTAATTTCGAGCTAAACATATTACCTTCTATGAAAAAATTTGTAGGACCAACCCCCATTGAGTCCATAGATTTTTGGTTGGAGGGGAGACAGGTTTTTCAGCCCCCACGTGGGAGGGGTGCCCCGAAATGAAAAATTTACATAAACAACTTCAAAGATGTGGAGCATTTACACCTTATGTCAAAATCTAATCGGACGAGTATTATTGGTAGCTAGGAAAACCAGGAGACGATCCCCTTATACATTTGATATGAATTCAAAGAGAGTTTGTAATAATCAATTTTGGGGTGACAAAATTGTGTATTATCTTAAATGACATCTTCACTCTTATTATTCAAAGTATTAAAAGGAATTTTTAACAACTCTCCATTTATTTTTGTTTTGGCTGTATATAATATTATGATTGTGTTCTAAAAATGATCCAAATACAGGGTGATTTAAAAACAAATGACTCTTTTCATTATAAAAATGAAATTAATTAACCTACACTTTAGAGTCTGTAGTGATGAGGCAAAAGTTTATTGAAAAGAGAAAATGTGAGGTTTTATTCTATACTAAGTATTTAAAATGAATACCACAGTTTTCTAGAAAATGTCATGCTTTTTTTATGAATAATCATCACTTCCTGGATTTCAGGCAAATTGGGAATTTCATCTTCAATATTATTTTTAAATTTATACATGTAATTTTATTATGTAACAATCACAGGTGATTTTATATATACTTAAAATTTGAAGATTCATGGTTGTAAGCGAAAAAAAACCTCTACTAGTGGTAGAATTTCATCAACTGTTGGCTTCCACTTGGTCTTTATTTACTCTTTATTTACTTGTACTGTGATTGGTTAACGATATCTTATATTTAAAGTACGCATTCCCACTATACATTATTGAAGAGTTAGAATTCAAATTATTTCTACAGAAGATTGAATCGGCACTCATAATAATTTTGAAAGTGTTACACATCTCGTTTTGGATATTTCCCGGATCTTATGTCATCCTATTTAAAATCTATGCGTGTATATTACCAAAAAAATACATGAACTGAGGAAATTCCTTTAAGAATCTCCTACTTTCAAATGAAAAGGAAAAATAAGACATGGATGAAGTGATATAGACATACCCATAAAAAGTATGACATTGTCTAGCAAATAATGGCTATCTTTATAAGGATATCATTTAGAAATACAATTGAAGAAAGACTCCGACATGCTTTCTATTGAATTTAGTCTCAATACTTTCGATTCTTCACCTCAGGAGCGGACAGACTGGGTGGCTCTGTGGATGGTGGGTGTACTGTCACTAACTCCACTGGAGGGAATATGTACAGTCTACTCCAACATACTCAGAGAACACGTCATCAAGGTTAGAATTGTGATAGAAATAGATGACAGGATTGAATTTAAAAAGTGACAACGGAATTATGTGTCTAAAAGTCAAAAAATATTATGATTCAACAAAAAATATAAGCTCCACATTCATAATATATTAATTAATATGTATATGATTTTTGTTTCGGATAATTTTTACGCTATTGCTAAAAAGATCAAAAGAATAAACATCAGTCTTATTTTTATGCTAAAATGAACATGATGAAACAGGATTCAATAAAGAGAGTGTTAACACTACTGCCTGATTTTGAATTGAGTTCTGAAAAGATGGCGATGGCATTGTGTATCTTGCTCTTTGTCCCTCTCTGAAGCTCTCTAACGAATTCCTTCAGGAGAAAGTATTGAGTTTTTATTGTAATTCTATTACCTATTCCACGATAGATTTATTTATATCTTTATACATTAGGTTTATAAAAGGTTTTATTTTCTAGCGAATGAAAATTTGTTTTGATTTATTTCACTAAACTTGTTTTTAAAAACTCGATTCAGCCATGTTAGAAATATTATTACATTTTTATTTATATAATATATTTAAACTAACTCAGCTTTGCATATTGATATTGCTTTGCAGTACAAGTTCAAAATTTATAACTATGTAAGCAGTATGAATATAGATTTTATAGCGACGTTAGAGTTCACCAGTTTCCATATCCTCCATTGAATCCTCAACAATCTGAACATGGTCTAATTGCACTATTTTTAACTTGAACTCACAGAAAACTCCATTCGTAAATTCAGTGAAGTAACTGCGAAAGTTTTTCTGGAACCAATAAAGCAAACTAGTAAATACACTTTACACTGTTACAAAAAGGAAGAAATTGGATTGTTATTTGTAGTCAATGAGGACATTTCAGCAAAGGAAATGATGTCATAAAAATGAAATAACTTTTTCTGATTAACGCTAATTGATTAATTAGGTATGTGATTTGGAGTAGTTATATTTATGCACTGTGATTGCAATAGTCATCTAATTCTTCTTTACGCTTTTGAAATCAGCCACAGTGTTTACAGAATCAGTTTCGATTTCTCTCGACTTCAATTAAATTCGAAAGAATTCCGATGACAGATTTGACGATCTTATATAAACAATAGTTATAATAAATACATATTTGAAAAACTGTATCAACAATGAATAATGAATTCTTCCATTATATTTAACATTACTTCTGTCTCTCCATTCTATTTAGTTAAATTAATAAATAATTGTTCGATACATCTTCAATTTAATTTGATGAAGTGGCTGAAATTATAATGATAAAATTAACCCCTTTGGAAACATTCAAATTCTGAAGAAATATATCTGTTTAATTAAGACATTTTTAATCTTAGGATAAGCATAATATTGACTGGTAAAGTAACACCATAAAGACTATTTCCTTACCAATGTAATGATGATGAAAGTGAACTGAATTTTAACAATCAAGAGTTCTATATTAAATAAAAGAAATGGTATAATAAATACACTGAACTTTAGATGCGTGTGTTACTATATGTGTATGCATACAAAAACATGTAAGTATACTATCCGATTGTCCTACGAGTTATTTTATTCATCAGGCTAAAATATTTCTTTGTTTATTTCAGAGGTTTGACACGCAGAGCAAAGTAGAGTTCTCTGTTTTTGTGGCTCGTGTCTTATCAAATGTGAGTAAAAATAATTCAAGAATTAATTTGAATTACTATAACGAATTGAAAGATTTATCATTATATAAATAATGTGAAACAATGATATAGCTGTTATTTTTAATAAATAAAGATACACTAAAAATTTTGATAATCATAAAATCATTCAAATATTATTCTGAGTTTACAATTGGAAAAATTAATTAATTATCTTCTTGTTGTCATGATCGAGTCTTGGTAGTTCCTAATTATTAGAATCCTAATTAGCTACAGAAAAAGTACTTCCTAATTGAGAAATTTCTTGGCATAGTATACGTCCAAAAATATGGAACTAAAATTTTATCAAGTTTCAGTATAAAGTCTTGGGCAATAAACTTAATAGAACCAATTGTAGGATAATTCCTTCCATCAATTTTCGCAGAGCTAATTTACAGAATCTCCCTCTACTTCTCTTTCTGTCATTTCGAACATTTCTTCTCGTGCAGTGAATCACAAACAGGATTTAATGTTCTGGAAAAAAAACTTTCCTAGAAACTTAACTGTTGCAATTTGATTGATGAGATAAATAAATGCAACCGATTATTGGTTAAACTTAAAACATAGTTCTACCTTATCAAAAGAAATGTATTAATAAAGTTTCTTATTGGTAAAGATTATGTCTATTTAAAATTTTGCTATTACTATGATATTTTCTTAGTTAAATCTCAAAGCTCTCCAATTTATTCACTTTAACTGTTTGTTTCCTAATCTCATTTTTCTTGTCTCTTTCAGGTACTGAGTATGGCCGGTGTTTGCAAATTCTATAGAAACATTCAGTCTGGAATATCTTACCGACAAGATGAGTTAATCAGCCTTTAGTGAAGATTCAGAGTGATTAGTTTGCTGTCAAGTTGATTCATTAAACTGTCTATCGGATATATTAACAGTAACAATAAAGAAAAAATTGTGCTGAATGTTCAATGTAATTCTGATCAATGATTTGATACTGAAATTTGTACTGTTTTTTATTCTTTCCATACCTATTTGTTAATTTATTTAATATTTAAATTGAAAAATAATTGTTGTGGCAGTTCATTGTTTCGATTGACGATTTTTCTAAAGTAGAGCAGTCTGAAAACTATAGTTTAACATTCAATCGGAAAGTATAGAAAAATAGAACTAGGATATATTTAGTGGTTGAATTTAAATAATAATTGGCTAAATTAGTTAAAGTCAGGTTTCTTCAAGGCAAAATAAAATTGTAAGGAAGAATGTGTTTGGAATGTTTCATTAGAGTGTCAATGGATATTGCAATGCTGAGCCTTTATTAAAACCTTTGTAACAAATTAGACCACCTTTACCACTGAACTCCTGAACTGAAATGATAAATTAGGGACCAAGTAATTGGAATGAGAATCATATAATGACAAAATCTAATATCAAGTGAGAGGCAAATATGATCAAGGTCCTATCTAATTTTTGTGTAAATAGGATTTATAAGTGGTCGATACAAAATTCCTTTATTGGATAATATGACCTAATTATGTCAAAGAAACAAAATAATTATCAACATGGCATTTAGTTCCTCTATACTATTTGCTGTCCACATTATGGTTATATTGTCATTTGTCTGTAAATTAAATGATCAGAATTGAAGATATCATAAATGAGAATATTTTATATAAAAATGTATGTAATATTTTCCTTCGTCTTCGTTGATTTAGTGTGTCTGTTCCAATTCTGCTCCAGGAAGTACAAAAGTTGATTAATGTTTCTTCTTGTATTCTAAAAGTACAATATTTTTTTGTTATTTATTTAGATTAACATTATTTTGATCTTATTGAAAATGGTGTCATTCTAAATGATATAAATTTATTATCTATTTGCAATTAAGCATAGATTTATAAGTATTCATATGAATGATTATAAAAATACTGTGAATGGAAAAATATAACAATACACTAAAACAATTGCAAATTCTACATGAAGACAGAAAACGTTGAAATAAATAAAAGATAATCTATCCAATATTCCTATATAATGAGCCAGTCCTTTCATTATTATTTGAAAATATTGAGAACCAATTAAACTATTACACCAGTATTGAAATTTCTAAAAAAATATCATACTTTGGAATATATATTGAGTTATTGTACGGAATGTAATGTAGACTAAAACTTAGCATTTTTTTAATTGACGCATATTAATTTTGTTTCAGATTCAAATATGATGGTTTAAAAACGTATGGAATAACCAAATAAATAGAAAATTCATTGCTATTATTGCAAGGAATTAAATAAAGAGGTCCAATTAATCTTCAATGGTCCTGCGTATATTTTTCTCTGGGTATAGAAGGAGATAATATTACATAAACTGTGAGGTAAAGGTCTGATTTTACAAAGAGATAAACATAAATAGATATAAAATATCTAACAAATATACCTTCAGAGTGTATTTAACGATTATGTTATTCACATTGATTCTATGTGGTGACCGGTTCATGAAGATAGAGTTTATTATACAAAAATTAGATGTATATTTCTTATATCTTGACAATAATAAATCATTAATCATTTATAACACAGATTGATGATGTATATAGTACCTATTTCATTGTCTGATTTGAAATTATTACATATATGTAGATTATAAAAATTATGGGTTAGGAAAACAAATTGGGTGAAGGGAATTACTAGTTTTGGGACATTTTCACATTTCTGGATACATAATAAATAAAAAAATGTTTATCTAGTTACTATTATTATAATTGGTATCCACTGATATCCTTTGGCATCCATAATTTTTACCTTACGTATCCGAAAATGTGGAACCATCAGATAAATCGGATACAGGGTTTCCCCCAAAAAGAAACGAAACCCAAATTTAAATTAGTATATTTCAACAACTACTAAAGATATAGTATTCTATCAAGTATCCTTCTGTTTATTGAATTTTTCTCCATCCACAGTCAAATTTCCATAAAGATTTATTCATTTGGGTGAATGTTATAACGATTTTATTGAACGGGTGAAAATGGCTTTGCGCAAATGGTCAGAAAACGGATAATGAATTAAGTTCAAACATAGAATAATTCCTTATTAGACAACAACTCTAATAATGAAATAGATGTATTTTCAAGTTTTTAAACCATTCAAACTAATATTCTTTTTATTAATGAAATGTGTTTAAGTACAAAAAGAAAGTCACAAGTTTAAATTTTAACAATGGACGTTAATTCAGGCAAACCTTACTAAATGAGAGTCAGTGTGATTATTTCAATTTCCACTGTGATAAAGTAGGTATAAATAAAAAAAGGGAAGCTTATTCTGTTCAGCATTACTTTTTCGTTCATATAAAATAGAGTTTCGTCTGAAATGATAATATCTTCCACTTGCAAGAACCAGTTGACAAATTTTCAACGGTGTCAAAATCTGTTTCAACTTTCAATAAGTTGATGTATGACTTTCATTTTTAGAGGTGACATTGTAGGACATGTTTTGACAAGATTGATTGAAGATCATGAGATATTTTGTCCATTTCTCCTAACAAAAACGAATTTATTTTCTAACAAGTTGTTGAACAAAATTGATTTCGTCTTCAGATCGTTCTGTCCTCTTGCGACCTGAACGACCCCTGTTAAAATTTAAAAAACTTGTGCCTTCCTTTTTGCACTAAAATAAATTTCTACGAATCGGCAACATTACACAATAGGAAAAATCATTTGAATGCTTTTAAAACCTATAAATAAAAATATTTTATTAATAGAGTTGTTGTCTTATAAACTGCGTCCATCGCTTTATTGCAGATCACTATTTTGTGAATAATTTCAATAATATTAATCGCACAGTCGTGAAACTTTGGTCACTGGAAGACTGCTTCTATGTTAGTATCTTGCTGAAATATTTTTTGAATCCATGAGAAAATTGGAGAGTTATGAACGTTTATGTATTTTGAAGGCATTTTAACTGTCCATCGCTTTATTGCAGCTCTGTGAAAAAGCCAAAAAATGGGCGATTAACTTCTACCGAGAGGATAAAATTGTAGCAGGTCCTGCAGAAGGGAGAACTCTTCTATATTTAGCTTTATAACTTGGAAGGGATAAGAGAACAATAGTTTATTTTGTGGAAAATCCCGACACCAACCCAAGGAGAGATGAGGGTACGAGGAAAAGCTTTTTCCCTCGAAATATGCAAAAACTACCCAGGCAGGTTATAAGGCAGCCAAATAACACTAGTGCCTCAATTTTCGACAAGGCTGTCATTGGTTATTCGTCCAAACAGTGTCTTAAATGAGACGAAGAGGAACGTTAAGCCCATTTCCAGGCCTCCTATGGACAAGACCCATAAGGAAAAAGGCATTCGATGTACACAGAATTACATGTAAACAAACTTCCTACTTGTTCTTTTAACAGATGAGGAAAGAGCCACACTTGATTGTCTGGATGGATGGGTTGAAGTTTGAATCCAACTGGAGCTGTTTATCCACACTGGTTTCGTCGTCAACAAGGAGGCTGTGGCTTTATGTTTTAAGCGGGCATCATTGTTGAAACGTTAATTGACCCTCTCCGAGTACCAGAGGGTGTAAACCTAACAATCCAATCCTACATTGCCTCTTTTGTTGATTACTTGTTCCCTTGTCCTAATAGTTTGCAATTATCTCGTTGGCAAAAGATGATTTTCTTGTATTACTTCGAACAAACTCATGCTTGAAGGGTTACAACTTCTTTCCCCACATCTCTGGGCATCAAGTGAGAGACTCACATGACTTGATTGCCCTGTTCTCTGGTCTTAAGCCCCATTGAGCATTTCCGACCGTTTCATTTGAGACATTACATCAGGACTGTTTTGACGTAAGACCAATGACAGCCTTGTCAAAAATGGAGGCACTAGTATCATTTAGCTGCCTTATGACCTGCCTTATGACCTGCCTGCGTATTTTTCACATATTTCGAGGGGAAATTCTTTTTCTCATACCCTCATCTCTCCTTGGGTTTGTGTCGGAATTTTCCACAAAATAAACTATTGTTCTCTTATCCCTTCCAAGTTATAAAGCTAAATATAGAAGAGTCCTCCCTTCTGCAGGACCTGCTACAATTTTACCCTCTAGGTAGAAGTTAATCACCCATTTTTTGGCTTTTTCACAGAGCTGCAATAAAGCGATGAACAGTTAAAATGACTTCAAAATACATAAACGTTCATAACTTTCCAATTTTCTCATGGATTGAAAAAATATTTCAGCAAGATACTAACATAGAAGCAATCTTCCAGTGACCAAAGTTTCACTACTGTGTGATCAATATTATTGAAATCATTCACAAAATAGTGATCTGCAATAAAGCGATAAACGCAGTTTAGGTCTTTAACTTTAATGCATAACCTCAAAATATTCATTATTAGAGAGGAGTTCGTGATGTATTCGAGTTAATGAATGCTAATTGTAGCAATTGTATAGGTCTCCAGGATGAATCAAAGTTCTCTCATTTTCTCGTGTATGAATTCACAGAGTTAAAAAACGATTTAATCAGTCTTTGACACATTTCAAACATTTTAAACTGTCATATATTTCAGCATCTTCGCTATTAGTTTTCTTAAGGGTAAATATCTAATTACATTACGTTTAACTATAGGAGTGATTTAAGAAAATTATATACAGGTTTTGTACATAAGATGGAATCAAATAAAATTTTGAATCATTAGCATAGATCTTTTTGCTCATGTAAATGTTGTTTGAAGCTTGAGTATCAGTTAATGGAAAACGTTCTTTAAAACTGAAATTGAAAATAAAATTTACCTCGATCAGACAGAAATGAAACAAGCACAACAGGAATTTCAATTGAATGATACGCTTTGCTTTCATATTTTAGGGAAAATTATGGCGGGACCATGATTGATAAAAAGAGATTCCTCTCTTAGTATTTTGTTATTTGTTCATTAATATCTCTCTATTTAAATAAAATAAACTCACAGACAAAATCTTGAACCATTGGATATAAAAGCAAACAATGTAGAGGAAGTTGCAGTACGCAGATGTAGAATAAAACTCAGAGTGGCAGCCTCATGACATTCGGATTCGAAATAATCTGACAACTGCATATTGTCGGATTATTTGAAGCCTAACTGTAGCTCCAAGTAGTCTTTTCTGTTATTAACATACCTGAAATAATTTCACTAATTTTAATGTGTTCACCTGATATCAATGTGAAGTTAATACTCATTTTGTTTTTCACTGTTCTGGTAATTTTCATCAACAGAAACCATAAAATTAGTGAGTATAGCTGATTTTTAGTATTCTGCTTCCATGGTAACATATTTTTCTGCTGATCATAAGCATTATTTCTGTTCATCAAAGGTAAATTAAATTGGCTATGAGTTTCCAAATGCTATTTTTATTTGTAATTGACGTGGAATTGGTTTATGTTGGTGAATGGAAGGTGAAAAACATTCATCATTTGTAAATTAGTTTCAAAAAATCATTTTTGGTGAATGTTGTTATAGTTGTTTGTTACCCATGCGTTATTGCATAATATTATGTACAGTCAATAAAATCGATGCTTTTAGACAATCTAATATAATAATTGGTCTGGGAACACGATGACAAGTTTGTAAGAATATAAAATAATGGGAAATTATTAGAAAAATGTGATTTGTGAAATCAATATAATGCAATGCCTCTTTTCTCTTACAAAATAAACAAAAAAATTGATTCACACTTATTTACAAGAGAGAGTTTTCCACTATCTAATCTTGCCCGAGATAATTTTTGTAAAATCATTCATATGTACTATACTATGTATAACAAGTTGAATAATTAGCATTGAATAAATATAACTTGTTTTATTTTTTTCAGACTCAGTAGAACAATAAAATTGAAAACAATAATTAAAAACTCATGCTGAAAAAAAATTAAAATCTGAAAATTAAAAAGAAAACCTATAAAATTAAAACAAAATCAAATTTAAAAATCAAATATTTAAAAACTCAATAGTTTTTAAAAATATAAAAAACTCTCAAAATTTGAAAAGTTTCAAAAATTTGAAGAATTGAAATTAATTTATAGAACTCAATTTTTTCTAAACCTAAAAACTCAAGCGTCAAAAACTAAAAGAATGAAAGAAAAAGTAAAAATAAACAAAAAACTGGAAATGAATATAATTTCTTTATAACTAAATTACTTGAAATCCATAGAGGAAATCCATTTATTTATAAAAATTGTACTGAATCAACATTCAATTTCCAACCAAGCCACTCAATGCAGCCAAAGCAATAAACACATCAAAGGTAGTAATATTAAAGATTTTTAACATGAAAAATGTAATGAATCTGTGATACGAACTGGATTATACCGATATAATATTTCATTTCTTATGATTTTTAAGCAATTTTTATGTATGCATTTCAACTATGAAACTCTCAGTCTTTGCAGAAAAATAAATAAATTCGAAAAATAATTCGAACACAGCAGAGTATAACACGAAAACCCGTTTTTTAACGGGAAAATAATCTACAGCTTTTTAACATTAATTTAAATCAATTCAAGTTTAATTTAAAATAAGTCAAGTTTAATTTAAAATAAGTCAAGTTTAATTAAAATAAATCAAGTTATATTTAAAATAAATCAAGTAATATGTATCTAAAATGAATCAAGTTATATTTAAAATAGTTCAACTTTAATTTTAAAAAATTAGTAATGGGAGGAAATGAGATCATGAGAGTATAGTGAAATGAGAGAAGTGAGAATTGAATGAGAGGAGAGAATTAAGATGAGAGAAGTGAGAGAAATGAAATGACAGTAGTGAGAATTTAATTAGATGAGATGAGAGAAATGAAATGAGAGAAGTAGTTGAGTGAAATGAGAGAAGTGAGAATTTAGTGAGATGAGAGGATTGAAATGGGAGAAGTGAGCAATGGAAAATTATGGTGGGCAATGAAAGATTAAGGTGGACAATGAAAGATTATGGTGGACAACGAAAGATTAGGGTGGGTAATGAAAGATTATGGTGGGCAATGAAAGATTATGGTGGGCAATGAAAGATTATGGTGGGCAATGAAAGATTATGGTGGGCAATGAAAGATAATGGTGGGCAATGAAAAATTATGGTGGGCAATGAATGATTAAGGTGGACAATGAAAGATTATGGTGGGCAATGAAAAATTATTGTGGGCAATGAAAGATTATGGTGGGCAGTGAAAGATTTTGGTGGGTAATGAAAGATTATGATGGGCAATGAAAGATTATGGTGGGTAATGAAAGATTATGGTGTGCAATGAAAGATTTTGGTTGGCAATGAAAGATTATGGTGGGCAATGAAAGATTATGGTGGGCAATGAAAGATTAGGGTGGACAATGAAAAATTATGGTGGGCAATGAATGATTGGGGTGGGCAATGAAAGATTGTGGTGGGCAATGAAAGATTAGGGTGGACAATGAAAGATTATGGTGGGCAATGAAAGATTCTGGTGGGCAGTGAAAGATTATGGTGGGCAATGAAAAAGATTATGGTGGCAATGAAAGATAATGGTATACTCTCTTGATCTCATTGCCTCCCATTACTAATATAATGATATTAGTGCAGAGCTTCCGATGTGTGACATCGAGGCCCATAGAATTTTATTTTAAATTAAACTTCATTTTTTTTTAATTAAACTTGAATTTTTTTAAATTAAAGTTGAACTATTTTAAATTAAAGTTGAAATATTTTAAATTAAAGTTGAACTATTTTAAATTAAAGTTGATCTATTTTAAATATAACTTGATTTATTTTAAATATAACTTGATTTATTTTAGATTAAACTTGAATTGTTTTAAATTAATGTTAAAAAGCTGTAGTTCCTTATCATTTATTTATTGCCATTTCGTTATAAGTTTTTACTAAAATATTTGCCATCGATAATCATCTCGGTAATTTGTATTCTCGTTATATTTAAATTTAAACTGTTTTTGCGGCGAATTGACATTCAGTGATTTGTGTAGCAGTGAACTTACCATGCGGTGAACTTCCCGGTGAGAATCGTATTCGGTGAACTTTCTGGTGGTGAATGGAGGGAAGCACACCGATTAAGGTATAAGATAAAAATAACCTGGATGACATGAAACTGTTCTCATTCTCAACATTTGCATCACTAAATGTCATAATTTGAAGGATATCAGTTAATTTGATGAACAGTGATGTTCATAAAGAATTTGATTTTAGGTTAACAATTTCATTTCAGTTAAACCAATAATTGTTACTTTGGAAAAATTGTTGATCGACCAAATATATTAATTGTCTATGTATACTGTCGTGCGCGGAAAATCACCACTGGGAAAACTGCCACTGGGAAGATTACCCCCGCGAAAACTGCCACTGTGGGAAAATTGCCACTGGGAAGATTACCCCCGGGAAAACTGCCACTGGGAAGATTGCCACTTAGAAAATTGCCACTCTAGGAAAATTGCCGCTGTGGGAAAACTGCCACTGGGAAGATTACCCCCGGGAAAACTGCCTCTGTGGGAAAATTGCCACTGGGAAGATTGCCACTTGGAAAATTGCCACTCTAGGAAAATTGCCGCTGTGGGAGAACTGCTGCCCGGAAAATTGCCACTGTGGAAAATTGCCACTATTTGAATTTTATGTAAAGAAAATTTTCACTGTGCGTTCATTTTTCATTTACAAGTTTAAAAAAATTCAACCATGGAAGAACAATCAATGAACCTGAGAGGCCCATTTCGGTTTACAATATTTATGCATAATTTAATAACTAATTGATTTGAGTTATTGAAATTCTTTGACTTGTAATGTCTGTGAAATAACTATTTATCGTGTGATTAATGATTATTTAAATGATTGAGAGAGTGACACAATCCACAACATCTACATTTACGGATAGGAAAGAGAAACAATGAAATGGATAGAACACCCTCCAGTTACATAATGAAAGCTACCTTAACTTAACTTTCGTAGAAATAAGTAATCTGTAACCAGATCAATGGATTGTACAAAAAAACAATTTATCATGACAATACAGTATGAACCACAAAATTGAACACACGAATTAAACTGATTATTACTTTCAAATAAATAAATATATTTTAATTTTTTTTTTGCATTAAGTCCAAAAAAGAGTTTCTTATCACCCTAGACTCTAGCAAATGAAGTGCAATTGGTAATATTGTAATTCTCTCAGCTTAATGTTATAATAATATTGTTAATAGAAAATAGAAAACTTTAGTTTTAGGATTTTGTATAACTTTTCCCTTGAAAGCAGTTTTGTGCTAACCTCTATACTCCTGTTTTTTCAACATAACGCTGAGAAAAGAAAAATATTACCAATTTGAAGTCATTTGTCAAAGTGATTAAAAACATTTTCTGAATATAATACAAAGAGAATTAAAATAATGATTTATTCCAAAGTTACAAGCAGTTTGATTCGAGTTTCTTTTTTTGTGGCCATACAGTATAAAAGATTAAACATTATAAAGATACTAGGTACATTTTAGGCTACTTGTGAATGAGAGAAAATAACTTGAAGACAAAAATTAATCTAAGAATTAATTGCGTATATCAGCACACTCACACCACCGATAGAAGAATTCACTTAGATTGTATAACTTGTCAAAATGATATGTACTCATTGTAAATGATTCTTATATATTAAATTCTGATGAGCATTGAATTCAGAACCTATGATTTTTGTGATTTTCGAAGAAAAAAATCTGTATGATTTTATATATGTACAGTGGCAATTTTCCCACAGTGGCAGCTTTCCCACAGTGGCAATTTTCATCAGAGGCAATTTTCCGGGTGGCAATCTTCCCACAGTGGCAGTTTTCCCACAGTGGAATTTTCCCAGTAGCATTTTTCCCGGTGGCAATTTTACCAGTGGCAATTTTTCCCAGTGGCAATTTTCCTACCACCGTATACTGTATAGGAAATAATAATCTTATAGATTCCCAAAATAATCACACTATGACAGAAAAGTATCATAAAAGTACTGAGTATTCTATTCTATTTTGTCAAAGAAAGAATAAACATTCCTCTAAAGAATGTATTTATAAATGCAAGAGTGTATGCTGTATATAGGACTGAAATTGTTCTACATCGCGTATAAAGGCCATTACGTATCTCCCTTGGTAATGGGTTTTATTTTATTATGTGATGTTACGGTAAATCCTAATATTTAATAGGAAATGTTAGAAGGTTATTTAATTCTCTTGCTCTCCTTCTAATTCAGTAATGTAGTCGTGCATGTAAGAACTAATAATAACAAGTGCGATCTATCATATTATTGTGTAAAGAAATAAAGAAAATGCAATATCTTATTGAAAAGATATGTTCCGGTTGATTGAAAGGATGTTTTTAAAAGATGTGAGGGTTTTAATAAAAAGTAAACACAGAGTCCAATTAATATTAATTAGAAAACTATTATAGACAATGATGACTTTGTTCTATAATGCAGATGTTCATAAATAATCAATTGGGGTGGAAAATTTAATTTTCTGACGTTCCATTTCTTTTGGAATGGTAACTAGTTCGCTGCTGATTTGATTCATGCAATAATTAAATCATTTTGATAGAAAAATGTGTCACGATAAACAAGCAAGATAATTATTTCGAAACATAAAATAGAATATTTTACATCGAACTGTATACTAATTAGAAGAGGAATCAACTATCGTTGATTGAAGAATGAAAATTTACTTTGTCTAATAGAATATTTTCTTCCTTGATGCAAAGGAAAATGAAATATTAAATGACATTTTAAATTAAGTGATTAAAATGCATAAAATAATCACAATGAAATAATAATTATAGCATATGTATTTCGTTGGTGAAATAAAAAAATAAATATTACACCAGGTGAAATTTCTATTAAATTCCAATTAATTGAGACAGAATATACTTCAGATTATAGTACATTTGATAAATATTCAAAATTGTCATTCTTGAGACTATTGACTACATCACGCAAAAGAAAACTGAACTCTATATTACCATTGAATATTTTCCGTTTAAGTGGCACCACTGAGTAAAATTCAAATATAATACTGCATAAAAATTACTATAAAATCACTATGTTTTATCTTTTGATTGAAAAGATTCAAACTCAACGGGAAATCAATAATATTAGAGGTTATTTAAACTCTGTGTTGAAGGGTTTTTTTCAGGTTTCAAGCTTTCGAATAGAAAGATTTCTATTCATCATCAGGAGAAGGGTGGAAGACCTGGACCTGACAATGAATTTTATCACCAATGGTTGTATGTTGGATACCGTCTTTCTATTTTAGCTATCTATCCTAAAGTTTATTAATATTAATTAACAATCTATTAAATATTTAATTATGAGAAACTTAAAAAAAACATCAAATTATGTCTTATTTAGTACGTATAATCATATTCCAGCAGTGAAAAGCGTAAAATTAAATGTAGGCTATGCATCATAATGATTTGAGATTTTAGACCACTCAAAAGTTCTTCCAAAATGATATATAACTCTTAAAAAAAAAATATACATATGTGATTTTTTTTAACATATTCTAAACTGAAAAGGTCACTATCTAATATTGATCTAACAAAAAAAATACTTTTGGCCTAGAACATGTCTTGGGCGTTATAGGGTTAATTTAGAAAACTTGTTACTTCCTATAGCTATTGCTAACTACGTTAATTCTCTTGAATAATTCTTCTTTCCATATATCTGTGACAAAATCAAATGTGTTCTATATTGTTTTCATGTGTCTCCTTGTTTCTATGTATGTTCTCTATTCCTATGTGTATTTTCTAATCCTATGCGTTACCTTTTGCTATACGAGTGTCCTCCTGATCCTAAGAGTGTCCTGTTGATCCTAAGTGTGTCCTGTTGATCCTAGCGGGACACACTTAGTATCAACAGGACACACTTACGATCAACAAGACACATTTCAGATCAACAGGACACACTTAGGATCATCAAGACTCACTTAGGATCATCATTCATCATGACACGCTTAGGATCATCAGGACACACTTGAGATCAATAGGACACCCATAGTATCAACTTGGCACACTGAGGATCAACAGGACACACTGAGGAACAACAGGACACACTTAGGATCATCAGAATCACAGATATATGGAAAGTAGAATAATTCTAGAGAATTAATGTAGTTGGCAATAGCTATATGAAGTAATAAATTTTCTAATTTTATGTCTCATATTTAAATATTTAATAGAGTATAAATTAATATTATTAAATTTTAGAATAGATAGCTGAAATAGAAAGGCGTTATCCAACATACAACTATTGGCCATAAAATTCATTATCAGGTCCAGGTTTTCCACCCTTCTACTGATGATGAATAGAAAATCTTTCTATTCGAAAGCGTGAAATCTGAAAAAATAACCTTCAAAGCAGAGTTTAAATAACCTCTAATAATAATTTTTATCAACATGGTGCAGGTTAAATTGGGTAAATAAATAAATAATGTATTGAATCTAAATTTTTCATCTGTACGGTTTGCATTACATTTTATTATGTTTTGATTAAATTGCCATCATTGTAGCATTAAAACCACAGGAAATCGTAGATAGGATTGTTTTTAGAGAGGTGTGAATAATTCTTCTCCCCCAAACATTTATAAAATAATATTTTAGATCATTAATATAGTATTATTATTAATCAATTTTATTAATGATGTATTTTAGTTTCACTCATATCTATTATCCCAGTAATTTTAATACAGTATTTGTCCTTAATATGTTAACAGAAAATTCCCTACCATAAAACAATGTAACAACAGCAAAAATGAAATTTTAGGGGATTATGATCTTTGTTTGTTTTTCATCAAAATCCCTATGAAAGTAAACAAAACCGAACGATAAAATTAGTTAAAACTACATTTGCCTAAAAGTTGAATTTGATTATTAATAGGCATACTTGCAAATTGTTATTGAACTTTTATAAAAATACATATAATGCAATTTCTATTGTAAAATTTTGCGTTCTTATTGATATCATAAACGTAAATGCAGTGTAGCAATTTTATGACACAATAAAAAAAAGAGTGTTACCTTCGCAATATTGCGGTAGGTTATGTTTGATTCGTTGGATAGTAATTGAGGCGAGGAATCAACAATAACAATAGTATAAAATTTGATGCCTCAGATGATATGAGAGAATAATAACAAACACTAATGATATCAGACTACATGAAGAGTACTCTGTTTGGATTGTACGATTATTCAAAATACACCATGAAATAATAATATAAAAACATTAGAAAAGTATCTCATTCTTTTCTTTCATTTTAGCATTTGTATTCGGAAAACACTAAATCATTACTAATCAAACATTGCATTATAAAATCATCCGTAAGAGGCTTCTATACCTTATTCTGAGTTCAAGTTAAATAAAATATAAAACAGAGGTCTCTGTAGTTGTACATTTATAAAATAACAACTAAACAATATCAATCAAAATTAGATTTATGATATTTATAAGAATCTTTTAGTTATAAAAATATTTCCTACTCATTAATGATTTTATTCCTATGTGTATGATATTATAGTTGGGTAAATAAGAATTTTTTTGAAGATGTCTGAGTTTTCAATCTGCTTACAGCTTTGATAATAGAATCAAGAACATGTTTGGTCTTCTAAGAAGTATCAGGAAGGGGATTAAAAAAATATTGTCCTATTTGTACAAATCACAATAAACATTCTAAACCCAATTAGTAGCTGTCTCAGAATAGGCTATACATTTTTGTGTCGAGAATAAGAATATCATTTTTAAGAGTATTTGCTATTATAGATGGAGTAATTCTTCCCTTTTCATTTCAACTGCTGTTGAACAGTTAGTAATGTAAAATTATTCTTGAAAATTACTGTCTTGCACGATTTATTAATCGTGCAAGACACCTCATTGATATAACTCTAATATGAAGCTATCCATGATTCTAGTTTTTTGTTTGCAAATAAGGCTGAGTTCACAAGTGCATGGATTAACTATTATAATAGATACATTGATTTATAAGATATCAAATGAACATTGGCAAATATTTCGGTTACTCCTAGTATAACAAATTGACACTTATTTTTGTATTTGAGTTAAAAAAGTCTCTAATAGATATCAATTGATTCAATTCAAAATATATTGTTTTAACTATGGTCAGAATC
Organism: Caprella mutica; assembly: GCA_947561585.1. Taxonomy (NCBI): domain Eukaryota; kingdom Metazoa; phylum Arthropoda; class Malacostraca; order Amphipoda; family Caprellidae; genus Caprella; species Caprella mutica. Next base: position 102,083 of record CANNZV010002276.1, read on the forward strand.
GTTTGATCTTATGAAGTCAGCATGTAATATTATTCTTAGCATGAACTGCATAACCTACATGTACATGAATTTCACAACGAAATGTATTTTGATCAAAATAAAATAATATTTTCAATGTACACATTGTACAGTAAAAACTAAAAGAAGAAATATAGAAATTGAAGCTGAACATTTTCTGTATTACATTAGCATCATGTTGCATGAAACTAAGAAATATTTGTGTTATCGTCAAGTTTTCTTATTTCAATTTAAAGGATCACAAATCTTTTTAGTGAATTTAGAGGATGAAATTCAAAAAATGTATGTGTTACGGACGATGTATTTCTTTTATCTCTGAGATGAAAGAAGTTCGAAAGATTTAATACCAAAAATAAATATGAAGGTTTTAGAGAAAAAGAAAAATTTGAAAGGTATTAAAGTAAAAAGAAATACATTGGGGAATATATTTCATCAAAAATATTTGAGTTCTCTCTGGGCAGAAAAGGCTTGTGCACAGTCGGAAGTTGTTCTCATCTTTAGTGTTTAGTCGCAAAAATAAATTGAATTATGATTAATTTCGGTCAAGCTAGCTAGATGTCATAGCTGACTATATGATAAATGCATGTTTCTTTCTTTTAAATAGGTAAAGACACACGAATAATTCTTAAGATATGTTTAAGAGAACACTGAGAAGACATGCAAAGAAGTTTTATTCAATAAACCTTTCTCATATTCGAATGACGGATGGCCTCCAATCTATCGGAGGACCTCCAATATGTCGGAGTTGTTTCAATCGCTGCACGCAACTCATCCATAGGCAGTTTTGCGTCTTTTTAATTTGGACAGTTTTGTTTTTATTATGCAGTTACATGCGAATATCTGCACACAATCTTCTCCAATAATTATCACATGTAGAATTCCATCGTATCAAATAAGATGCGAAATTACATACAAGGTGAAATAATTTTTTATCACAACTTGACTTTCCACTAAAAGGGCCATTAAATATATGAGAAAATATTAGATAACAGACTCTTATTGTAAGTTTTATATTATAATGATCACTATTAACTGTTAAAAATGTCAAAATGTATGTCACCCTGTAAATTAAAATTTCTGTCAAATACTTCCTGCATTGCCTATCAGTCCGAAGAAATGATTTTTGGGCAAAGCACGATTCGATGTTTTTTTCCCGTTGCTGCTTAGTATAGCGTCCAAATGGATCCACACTGATGTCAAAAGAATCTCCCAATCCTGCTTTCTAGGTCACTTGAAAAATACGCAAAAAATGGTCAAACACAACTTTAAGAAGAAAAATACAATAGGGCGCTATTTTTGGATCACTCTGTATAATGTATATGTTTAAAACTATTTCAACATTTTATTCAAAATTTAACGTCTAGATATTTAATATATTAAATTAGTTAATAATAAGGGTTCATTCTCAGTTTCATTTGATAAGAATTATTTTTCAAATTAGTATACTTGGCTCATTTCTATCAGGGAAAACATTAATTACGAATTACGTGCGCACAGAAGTTAAGTTACAACTTTATGTCTGAAAGAACTTATAAGATGTAACTTATGTAATTTCAAGTTATTATTAAACTATAATTGTAAGCTGCTGTTCTCATAAATTATCAATTCGAGTTATTGTAAACGGAATACTGTTATATTTAAACAAAAATAAAATTAAGGTAAATTGGGATAAATTTTGGACACTTCAAAGTAATTATATTTTAAGTTACATTATAATTATAACCATAATTATTATATCATTTACTAAATATAAAAATTGTTAGTATTTTTCTCAAAAAATTATTTGTTCAAAATTGAAAAACTGCAAAAGAATTAAAAATTCAATGAAAATGGGAATAATTTTAGAGGTGAAATGTGATTTTTTCCTACTGCATTTCACAAATATTTCATGGTATTTATTATACATGTCTGACATTAAATTCTTATACTCCGACATGTAAATATTATTCCGTTGATTTAATATCCAGATTGCACGTAATAAATTAAAATTCGTTTAAAAGAAAACAAATAACTATATATTGCATTTGCTGAATATGAAATATCAGATGAATTTGAATAATATTTTTTTCCTTTTTTTTTTTGAATATTTTCCAAAAAATATTCACATATAAATTTATTTCGTGTTGTACATTATGTTCGAACATTAAAAGATTAAGAGGGTATTTATTACAAAGAGATTAATCATAGATCATATATGATAGGTATATTTGAGAGTAGAACATAATATCTATGATTATAGAAGATATTGGGCAATATTATGATCAATATCTATAATTGAAATTATTTCGTAGAATATGGCGATACGAATTAATGTGTCTTGTGTCACCATTAATCATGAAAAATTTCTGTGATATATACCCAACCAAATCATTGGATGATCAAACAAATTTAAAATATAGAATATTTCAGTGAAACAGTGTAAATTATGATAAATTTCTCAGTTCAATTTAAATTCCGCTATACGTTAATAGTTGTAACGCATACTTTTTAAACGCAGCCATATCGCTGACTTCAAAATATACTTTGAAGATATAGTCAGAGATGAAATTAGCTCTAATTAAAAGTTAAGTACAGTACCTATATTAGGTGTCAGTGCTCATATGAAAAAAAAGCTATCAAATGAGATGAAACCACTGAGAAATTGCGGTGAAATTATTTGAGAGAAACCAATTAAAAAAGCACCTAATTTAATTAGAAAATATATAAAAATATTAGTAAACAATAGCATTTTCATTTTACTCGCAATATACTTCATAATATTTATTTCATGAATGTTATACAGGGTTGCACAAAAAAAGGAAACCCATTTTCAAACTAGTTTATTTTACAAACTATCAATGCTAGAAATTTTCTAAAAACACAGTTTTATTCGTTTACTTTTTTTGCATCTATCATGATAAACTATTATAAGTTTTGACAGAAACTAAACATCCTACATCGAATTAAATAAAAAGGGCTTGCGCGAGCACTAAATATATGAAAAAAAAATCATAAGAGTATATTTCATTTTATATTGATGTAAAAACATTAAATTTTACTATTTTTTGTAAAAAATAAGATAAAATAAAACAAATAATAACCATAAAAAAGTTGGTTTCTGAAGGTAAAATTAATTTCTATATAAAAATCAGTTCGCCGTTAATTTGTATCTCCTATTCGAAACCCTCAAAATACAGCTTTCAAAAGAACAAAGAGTTTTTGTTGTGACAGATTTTTTAAACACTGGAAGTTTTACGCAGGTTCATTCACATTTTGAACAACGCTTTCTGGAAAGATTTCCAACAACTATAAAACCATATTGACGAATGTTAATAAGTTCAAAACGGAAGAAACCACCTTAAATTTGAACAAAAAGTTATCATGTCTCAGGAGAAAAGAATGAACACATGAAAACATTAATCTTTTTCATGAACAACATATTGAGAATACAAGAATGTAAATCAGAAGGTAAGGA
>CANNZV010002277.1:0-105504 GCA_947561585.1 Caprella mutica
TGAGGCCAGCTCGAGGTATAGATATCAGCAGGTTGATACGTGTAGAGTAGGATGAACCGTATGCTAGTATATAGTATGATGTCATGCTTAAAAGCAGTAGCGGTTGTAGTAGCGGCATACCAGTCAGTAACAATCAAACAGGTGAGGTAGGAAACAAGCCGTCTAATCAGAAGCCCCCTGAAAGAGATAGCTGGGAATAATTGGGGTTCGACATATTTTCGCTAATATAACACAGATAATGATAATTTAAATGAATTGCTTAATTATCTTTAGTAGTATTAATTAAATAATTTAAGATGAAAGAGAGCTTCTTTGAATTAGGAAGTTAGGCATGAAAGAAGAATGACGTAGTCTATGTTAAAATAATCATGAAACGTTTTCTTTAACATAGAAAACGAGACAGCAGACTGAACGGGTCACTGTACTAGAATATTCATTCATTGAAACCTGATACGTACGTCGGTTAGATGTTGAATTGGTTATTGAGAAAGATCATATTAAAGACAATATGTAATTGATGTTTTCCAGTAATATTAATAATATATGGGAAATTAATAATTAGCATTGACATTGAATATTATATTACTTAGGATATATCCTAAATAGTATATTAATAAAATAACTACTGATATGAAATAAAGAGATATATTGTTAATACTGCTTGCAGAGAAATAAATGAAATATAGGTAGGAAAATATTTACCCTTAGTATCCGTTAGAAGAATGTACAGGGGGGTTAATTGAATGTGTTGTCTTTGAATTCAGATGCATTATTATTATTGAAAAATCTTGAAAATATAGTAATTAAAAAGATACGGTTCTCAACTTCAAATTGGAACATTATGTTGATATTTGGCATATGTGAGGGTAATAATGTGTATAGTGTCTTAAAACAAAGGGCTTGTATTCGCGGGTAAAGAAATATACGAACTTTGATGCCACACAGGTTTGATGATAAAAGTGGTCTCGAAAAAAGTACCGTACGTAAACATATAAAACGGATACAAGTTTTGTGATTATTTCACGGTAACTAAAAAAAACATCAGAATTATAATCCAGAAGAGGTTATTAGAAGCAATTGGTTCTGCAATTCAACATATCCCATTTTAGGGTAAGTTCCGTGTTATCGCACGGTTCCATATTTTTGAACACGAAAAAATTTCTGTATAATTATAATAATTATTAGGTAGTTAATATAACTACGATTGATATTAGCACATATATTTGTTGATTGTATAATTAATGCTTCATAATTTCTGAATATATAGTTAAGTATGAAATATATTTGTAGTGGAATAGCTATGATCACTACAGTTTTTACTAGTTAGATTAATTATTACGTAGGTAATTATTTTATTGTGAAGTTCGGAATTAATTTCAAAAGAAGCAGCGTCAAGGTAGAATATTAGAGAAACTATTTAAGGTACCTATAAAATTTGTTAATTATTGCATCATATTACCTGCCTAATTAGAAACCGTGGTATCTATAACTATATAGTCTATAGAGAAATTCGTAGGTGATGAAAATATATAACTCATTAATATACTACAATGCGAAATCACGGTGTGTATTTCAGACGTTGGGTAGCGATTACGAGCGAGCAGAAATGAGTATAAAATGGTTAAATATGATATCATTTGGACCAAATATATACCTAAATTACATAACTAGGATTATTTCTCAATAAAATTATATTATATAATCAGTCACTAAAATTACTTTAGTCTCTCCTTAAAGTATTCTCTATGAAATATCTTATAAAGAAAACTAATTTTTAGCATATACTCTTGTAAAATGTCTGTCTCATTTTCATACGTTTTATAACGATTACGGGACGAAACGAGTGTAAAATGGTTAAATATGATATCATTTAGACCATATATCGACCATTTGTATTACTAAATTACATAAATAGGAATATTTCGCAATAAAACAACTCCGTTCCGGTAATTCATGCTCCGTTCCGGTAATTCATGTCCCGTTCCGGTAATTCATGCTCCGTTCCGGTAATTGTATGAACCGCCTAACATAGGAATCCAGTCTGCAGAATATGGACCATTTTTCCAAGACTCTCTGCGGGAGTTTTTGATTGAATTTTAGAAATTGGAGATCTCTGCGGGAGATCATGAATTAATTCCTATGTTACCATTAATTATGCTGTGGGAGATTTTGAATTAATTCCTATGTTACCATTAATTTAGCAGCAGGAGATTCTGAATCTGCTGCTGACCCAAGTAATAAAGCATGTCCAAACTCTCCATTTTAATGGCGAGTTTGTGACTGTTATTTTGAGCCCTTGAATTGCAAATGGCGAGTTTTATCTATTTTTCTCCTATGCTACAATGTTATTTTGGAGAGAATTAATGATAATTTGATCATTTTGGAGAGAATTTGTTAAATTTTGGAGAGAGCTGGAGAGACAAATGGTGAGTTTATGAGACATACTAATTTACTTGGCTGCTGACTGCTGAGAGTCCAGTCTGTATTTCCTGCACAAAATTCCACTGACTTTTTGAAAAAGCTGAAAAAATCCACCATAAATATCCAGTAATTTGGCTGATCCACCAACATTTTACCCATTTTTCCACCAAAAATTAATGGTAACTTAGGAGTAAATAGGTGAAAATCCACAGACTTTGCCAGAATATTATTTTCAATGGAGAAAAATTCCACCGACATGTTGGTGGAATTTATCACAAAATACAGACTGGCTGAGAGTCAGAGACTAACTCAGTAACTCTCTCTCAAAATAAAATCTCTGTGGCCTGCGGGAGAAGAGACACATTATGCAGACTGGATAGGAATCAATAGCTTAAAATCAACCAACTTGCCAGAAGACAGAACATTATTTTCATTTTTCAAAGGGAAAATTTCCACAGACCAGTCTGTATTTCGTGGTAAATTTGATACATTATTAATTTCCATAATGAGTAAGAACTCTTTCAATTTAGATTATTTTAAAACTTTATGAATCACATATATATTAGCTATAGTAAGCCTAATTCACCTAACACGAAATGTCTCAAAAAGGACCAAAATGGAATGTTATAGTTACAGTGCTTATGAATGCAAGAAAGCTACTGCACAATACTGTTTATGTTCCGCGCCATTTACAAATTGTGCTTTGCGCATTTTTAAACTCATTTTCCCCCTAATGCCGAGCGTGCATTAATATCTTCATCTAAGTTATTATGAAATCGGATCGGATTCCCTGCCTGGTCATTGAACAAACATGAAGCGTGCAGTACAACAAATTAGCGGATACAAGAAGTCATTTTTGTTGAGTTTCAGATTAATCTTCATTTACATATAAATATATGAAGATTACTTTGAAAAACTAAACAAAAAGAACAAGAAATAAATGACTATCACTTTGAAATGCTCAACATAAATAGACCTTACGTAGTTTTTTGCATCCGCTACTCGCTAGTTTGTTGTACTGCACACTTCATGATTGTTCAATGACCTGTTTACTAAATTACTGCATATATATACAATGACCTGTTTAATTTTTAATCGGCAAATGGTGCAGAATTTATATATGTCTTATATATATCAATGAGTAGACTGATAAGTAATTGAGTACATTGATAGGTAAAAGTTTTGGAATACTGATATTCCATTGAGTTTTTTGATAGGTACAATATTGCTGATTTATTTGAAATATTCGTGCATGCAATAATGTTTATTTATATATTCATATAAGCATATTGCACTTCACTTCGATATCATTGCATTTCATTTCAATATCATTGCACTTCCCTTCAAAATCATTCATCAATGTCCAGATTAATTCAATTCTATTCGTCAGAAAAAGTATGAGATATTCACACATTATTGCCATGTAACATTGCACAATTTTTTGTATAAAAAGACACAAGATTAATCATGAAATGCCGCAGTTCTTTAAACTTTTTCTTCTGCATTAAACATTATTTCCCGAAGCGAAGAGGATAATGAAAAAATGTGTGATTAAAAAAAAATATTAGAAAACATATACCTAACCTACCCTGCATGGTTAATGAAACAATTAGACAAAAATTTAGTCAATTCAAAAATGTCAGACAAAAGAGAAGCCATTATTGCTCTACACCGTGCCGGGAAGTCAAATTCCGTCATTTCAAAGACTCTCTCAATAGCGAGATCGACTGTTTGGAAGGGTGTGAAGCGTTTTAATTAGAGAGGAGACTTGACTGATCGTCCAAGAAGTGGTAGACCACGCTCACAATGCACCAAACAACTGATAAAATGTGCCCGAGAGAAGATCAGGAGGAACCCGAAAAGGTCAATACGATTGTTAGCCAAAACAGCTAATGTGAGTCCCAGAACAATGAGAAGAGTTGTCAAAGAAGACCTAGAGATGTCCTCTCTCACCCTCCAAAAGAGACAGACTCTGTCAGAAGCTGTAAAGAAAAAGAGATTGGAGAGAAGCAAAGCACTTCTGAGAGAATTGAAGTCTGGCACGGCTGGTGAAATTGTTTGGTCTGACAAAAAAACTTTCACAGTGGAAATGGCTCACAACCAGAGGAATGACAGAATGACAAAATTGACTGAACTGTCCCTTTAAAGTGTGTACTGGTTTTACATAACTACATGGTTTAAATAAATTCAGGACTAATTAACAATAATTTAATTTTGAATTAATTGCCTCAATAAATATAATTTGTACGGACTCACTTTAGTACCAAAGATATTATATCTCTGTTAGTACTGTGGATACTTACACAATAAAATCATTACTCTATAACTAGGTATATAAAATCCGGGTAATAGGTTAAAATTTCGCGTTCGTTTCTGTGGCGGGAGCAAAGTAATTTATAATGATGTTTTAAACCTAGAAGCTTAAAGGTAAAACGGAATAACTTCTGGTTATCCATCAGATTTGAGTGGTCTTGGATTAAAACAACCAAAATCGAAAAGAAGAGAAAGCAAAGTATGAACTTAAGAGGTGAAGTTGTTCTCAGATAGGTAGCCTGAGGCTACCTATCTGATTCCTTTAATTGAACTGAATTGATCTCCGAAAACAAAATTCCACTGACATTTTCAAAAAGCTGAAAAAATCCACCATAAATTTCCAGTAATTTGGCTGATCCACTAACATTTTCTCAATTTATCCACCGAAATTAAAGGTAACATTGGAATAAATAGCTTAGAATCCAGAATCCACCGACTTTGCCAGAATATTATTTTCAAAGGGAAAAAATTCTACCGACATCATGACATGTCGGTGGAATTTGCCACGAAATACAGACTGGAATTTATCCACTGAAAATTAATGGTACCTAACATAGGAATCCAGTCTGCAGAATATGGACCATTTTTCCAAGACTCTCTGCGGGAGTTTTTGATTGAATTTTAGAAATTGGAGATCTCTGCGGGAGATCATGAATTAATTCCTATGTTACCATTAATTATGCTGTGGGAGATTTTGAATTAATTCCTATGTTACCATTAATTTAGCAGCAGGAGATTCTGAATCTGCTGCTGACCCAAGTAATAAAGCATGTCCAAACTCTCCATTTTAATGGCGAGTTTGTGACTGTTATTTTGAGCCCTTGAATTGCAAATGGCGAGTTTTATCTATTTTTCTCCTATGCTACAATGTTATTTTGGAGAGAATTAATGATAATTTGATCATTTTGGAGAGAATTTGTTAAATTTTGGAGAGAGCTGGAGAGACAAATGGTGAGTTTATGAGACATACTAATTTACTTGGCTGCTGACTGCTGAGAGTCCAGTCTGTATTTCCTGCACAAAATTCCACTGACTTTTTGAAAAAGCTGAAAAAATCCACCATAAATATCCAGTAATTTGGCTGATCCACCAACATTTTACCCATTTTTCCACCAAAAATTAATGGTAACTTAGGAGTAAATAGGTGAAAATCCACAGACTTTGCCAGAATATTATTTTCAATGGAGAAAAATTCCACCGACATGTTGGTGGAATTTATCACAAAATACAGACTGGCTGAGAGTCAGAGACTAACTCATTAACTCTCTCTCAAAATAAAATCTCTGTGGCCTGCGGGAGAAGAGACACATTATGCAGACTGGATAGGAATCAATAGCTTAAAATCAACCAACTTGCCAGAAGACAGAACATTATTTTCATTTTTCAAAGGGAAAATTTCCACAGACCAGTCTGTATTTCGTGGTAAATTTGATACATTATTAATTTCCATAATGAGTAAGAACTCTTTCAATTTAGATTATTTTAAAACTTTATGAATCACATATATATTAGCTATAGTAAGCCTAATTCACCTAACACGAAATGTCTCAAAAAGGACCAAAATGGAATGTTATAGTTACAGTGCTTATGAATGCAAGAAAGCTACTGCACAATACTGTTTATGTTCCGCGCCATTTACAAATTGTGCTTTGCGCATTTTTAAACTCATTTTCCCCCTAATGCCGAGCGTGCATTAATATCTTCATCTAAGTTATTATGAAATCGGATCGGATTCCCTGCCTGGTCATTGAACAAACATGAAGCGTGCAGTACAACAAATTAGCGGATACAAGAAGTCATTTTTGTTGAGTTTCAGATTAATCTTCATTTACATATAAATATATGAAGATTACTTTGAAAAACTAAACAAAAAGAACAAGAAATAAATGACTATCACTTTGAAATGCTCAACATAAATAGACCTTACGTAGTTTTTTGCATCCGCTACTCGCTAGTTTGTTGTACTGCACACTTCATGATTGTTCAATGACCTGTTTACTAAATTACTGCATATATATACAATGACCTGTTTAATGTTTAATCGGCAAATGGTGCAGAATTTATATATGTCTTATATATATCAATGAGTAGACTGATAAGTAATTGAGTACATTGATAGGTAAAAGTTTTGGAATACTGATATTCCATTGAGTTTTTTGATAGGTACAATATTGCTGATTTATTTGAAATATTCGTGCATGCAATAATGTTTATTTATATATTCATATAAGCATATTGCACTTCACTTCGATATCATTGCATTTCATTTCAATATCATTGCACTTCCCTTCAAAATCATTCATCAATGTCCAGATTAATTCAATTCTATTCGTCAGAAAAAGTATGAGATATTCACACATTATTGCCATGTAACATTGCACAATTTTTTGTATAAAAAGACACAAGATTAATCATGAAATGCCGCAGTTCTTTAAACTTTTTCTTCTGCATTAAACATTATTTCCCGAAGCGAAGAGGATAATGAAAAAATGTGTGATTAAAAAAAAAATTAGAAAACATATACCTAACCTACCCTGCATGGTTAATGAAACAATTAGACAAAAATTTAGTCAATTCAAAAATGTCAGACAAAAGAGAAGCCATTATTGCTCTACACCGTGCCGGGAAGTCAAATTCCGTCATTTCAAAGACTCTCTCAATAGCGAGATCGACTGTTTGGAAGGGTGTGAAGCGTTTTAATGAGAGAGGAGACTTGACTGATCGTCCAAGAAGTGGTAGACCACGCTCACAATGCACCAAACAACTGATAAAATGTGCCCGAGAGAAGATCAGGAGGAACCCGAAAAGGTCAATACGATTGTTAGCCAAAACAGCTAATGTGAGTCCCAGAACAACGAGAAGAGTTGTCAAAGAAGACCTAGAGATGTCCTCTCTCACCCTCCAAAAGAGACAGACTCTGTCAGAAGCTGTAAAGAAAAAGAGATTGGAGAGAAGCAAAGCACTTCTGAGAGAATTGAAGTCTGGCACGGCTGGTGAAATTGTTTGGTCTGACAAAAAAACTTTCACAGTGGAAATGGCTCACAACCGGAGGAATGACAGAATAATTGGTAAACGTGCAAAAGACATCCCATAGAACCAAAAAACTGTCCACAGAACCATGAAACCTGCTTCAGTAATGGTCTGGGCCGCCGTTTCAGAAACTTGGAGATCTTTAATTTTTGTGGAACAAGGCGTCAAAATCAATACTAAATGTTATATTGAGAATATTTTGACGCCAATGTTGGAGTCAGCTAAGGAACACTCCGGTAATGACCCTCTATGGACATTTCAGCAAGACGGCGCGACTTCACATACTGCAAATGTCACTCAAAACAGGTGCCATGACCATCTTCCACGGTTTTGATCCAAAGAAATGTGGCCTCCCTGCTCCCCAGATGTTAATCCTATGGACTTTTCGGTATGGTCCATTCTTGAATCAAAGGCCTGTGGTAAATTCCATCGCAGTGTGGATGATTTAAAGCGTTCGCTCCAGAGATCTTGGAAGGAAATTTCACAAGAACAGTTGCGTGCCGCAGTAGGAGGAGTTCGGAGGAGATTTGAGGCTGTTATTAAAAACAAGGGGGGACATTTTGAATAAATTTATGATTTTTGAATTCTTAAAACCCTTATGTAATAATACATAACTGTAAATTATTAAATATATTTTTCGTTGGATTATAATATGCACTTTCATTTGCTTCCAAACTTACGCCCCACCCTGTATATATATATTTCTATTCGTTAGAACTAAGGTTACTGATTATAAAACTGCAACCATATCAAACTTGTTTTTTTTTATAATATTTAATTTAAGTTGTGACTTTACTTCTACGCCTTTGACATTCAAACTAAGAATATCACAATTCAAAACCATAACAAAGCCTTTTTTGGCATATTATAAATGTCTACCTTTGCCGTTACCTAAATACCATTACCATAAAAAACATTAGATACCGAAAAATGTACATATATACTTAATTGCCAATAAATTTACGATAGCACGTGATAAAATTGTATCATGTTCTTGTTCTTCTATTGAATCAATTCAATCTAATAGAAATGTCGGACAGTGACGATTGAGTGGTAGAGTTTCTTAAATAATTAATTACGAGGTGAATATTTGGTAAATTTCTATTCAAGCTTAGTAGTACAAATTTAAAGCATTTCTAGATAAATTTAAATTTAGAGTGGAGTAGACCTTTAAGATCTGACTCTAAACTTTCATATTTGAAAGGGATCATATACAAATTTATCCCTTCAGAATTAATCGATTATTCTTTATTTCCGTAATTTAGAAACTGATTCAATCTCAGAGGAAATGAAAGCGGTTACATAACCGGTTATGGCACAAATATAAAAATGCGGTGGCGGGAAATTTCGGACTCAGAAGTTTCGGACTGGAAATTTCAGTTTCGGAATTATAAAGGGTCTCTCAACATACATTACCCATTATGTAGTTTGTTGTATCCGCTAATTTTTTACTGCACATTTCAGTATTGTTAATGACCAAGCAGGGGGATATGGGAGGAGGTCGGGGCGGAAACTGATTAGTTTTATTCATACCTCATGCCGGAAATTCCGAGACCGAATTTTCTGCTCAAATATCATGTTAGATAAATGTGAAAATTATTAATGTAACGTATCATTTTATAACGGTTAATGATGTAATCCGCTTTTAATAAATTCACTTACACATTTCAGTATTCATAATTTCAGTTTTTCTTAATATTGATTTATAATAATATCATTATAAAACGAGACCGAATTTTCATAAAACTTAAAAATACTCTGTTTAAAAAATATTGCTGAATGAAAATGGTTCAAAAAGAGGGCAGAAGACCAAATAATTTGGTGGTACTGCGGGAAGGTCTAGAGCTGAACTGCCATGGACTCTAATCTGAAGACAAGAGACCATTCAGTCCTAGACCTATTTCGAAAAAGTAGTACAATCATCACATTAGATAGCTAGACCTACATGTTGAATAACATACAGATGGATAAAGCAAGAAACACTATTTTTGAGATGGTTTAACACAGTCTTTTTGATAGTTAAGTTTTAGGGGTGAACAGGAAATAGGCATTTTTAGAAATTAGACACATTTGAGAAAGATATGTTATTTAAGAGTTATTGAAAAATATGTAGATATATTCATATTTAAATTAGAGTTACTACTCAAATGAATATATCAATAAATATATCATTATATATGTTTATTGACTCTTGCATGAAAAATATAACCATAATAAATCATAATGAACTGGTTTGGGATAAATCTATCTTCAAACAATAGCATATAAGTGAGACACATTGTAAGTGCCAGTAACCAAATTTATTCATATTATCCAAATTTCTCCTATAAAATTCATGTCATTGAGGATATTATACAAGAGTGCATAATTCTACTCTGTTTCTTTAATAGAATAGGTGCAAAGAATGGCTATACGCCAGAAGATATCGCAAATATACTAACATTTTGAAGATAAACTCTCCCACCTCCTCCGTTCAACTTACATAATGACATTCTTTCTTTCTAATATTAATATTAGTGGTTGGTAAACTGTTGCTGAGTATTTCACATCCATATATGTAGATACATTTCAAGCCTTTCAGAGGGAAAATCTGACGTTTTTAGACTAATTATAAAGTAATTCAAACACTGGGGCATATGTCCCATTCGCTTCATGAGAGTTAAATCACAGTTTTCTGCTAAGGGTTTGATGAATTATATGTAATTTCTTTTTTCTATAATAGTTTTCATTATCATTGAATTAACGAATATCTTCGAATTTTGTCATGTCAACCGCACTTCTTAAATATTCACGACTCGAAATGAAAAGTAAAACATTGATCTTTTATTATATTTTATTACATATAGCGTTTAGAATTATTTTATTGTTAAGCGAATATCCTACTTTGAACAAATCTGTTGAAAATAATCTTTTTCCACATAATATTCTAGAAATTGGTAGCAGATATTTCTTGGTTGATCATCTTAGATTCTGCCTCCTCATCATTAGCCGAATCAGCTTCCTTCAATTTGGTATCAAGATATTGCTTTTGGTTCCAATTATGAATCCACTTGGTTAGAGGTCTGTTCATACCTAGTCTGTTCGCTTCACATAATGTCTGTGGTAGTGGAAGTCCAAGAGTCTCAGGAATGGGCAGAGAACACACTGCACAGAAGATGCTCACTCCCATTATCAACCAGTAGTTTAATGCTGAATCCATGCTATACTGTAAACAGAGATATCTGAGGGTTAGGAGAGTCCTCTTTCATTCCTATCTATGTAGGTAAATTTTAAACAATGCAAACTAAAAACACAGAAAAATAAGATATTCAGGATTCGGAAAAGCTCATCTTACATAAAAAGTTTTATTCCGAAATATTGCAATAATACTCACATTAATAATATAGGGTACTGTGGTCATAGCAGCAGTTCCAAATACTGCCATTGTGCCCATTCCTGTTGATCTAAGTGCTGTAGGAGAGATTTCCACGACTTGAAGGAATATGATGTATATACCCATCGTAAGAAACCATCTAAGTACCGCAACTAATACCAGGAGGGCAATTTTATCTGTAAAATGACAACATTTACGACCTGAACTGAATAATCACGCAAATATGTTGCCCCGTAAAGTTGTGGAAATAGTGAGCTATATTAAATATTCAAAAAATTTCAAATGAACGTTTCCTAGTTCCTCACGTTCAACGAGTAAAGCGGCAGCAAAGCTGGCTATAGCACAAAGAGTGAAGCAAAGTATACTGGAGAATTTTCTTCCTAGGTATTGAACGGACACACTGCTACACATGTTAGAGGGTATCTCTATTAATGAGAGTATGAAGAAATTCATGAAGTACTGGTTAGGTAACACGTCGATGTTCAGTAGAACAATACCATATGCTACATAAATAGCACCTCTGTAGAGGAGAAAAGGAAATCATGACGATCAGTATATATGAAGACTATAATTACTAAAGACTTCGGTTAATGTTTGAAAACCGTTCAAAATTTTTCCCAATTCTTGGATATAGAATTTTAAGAATATTATTCAATAGAGTATATACAACTTTTACTCTTTTAGGCTCAGAAACTTACGCTGTTAAGAATAACATAAATCCCCTCATACAATATCTTGGATACTTCAGCAGAGTGGCCCAAGCAACTTCTTTTTCCAGAGGATTGTCGAAACTCTTCAATAACTTGATCATTGTAGCTTTAGTATATTTTGATTCAATACCATTGATGTTTGATACCTGAATGTAGAATTTGAAGGAAGATTATATGGCATTTGAATATTAAATATAATTATTTGTGTAAGTTGTCTTTAAATTTAAGAATTTTCACCTTCAGTAGAATATCTGCAGCTTCTTCAACCTTGTTCTTAGCGATCAGCCAACGAGGAGATTCAGGAAGAAACCTGAATTAAAAAAAATACATTGATCATTAAAAAATGCCAGGTAATATGTTTTAATTCCACCCTCAAGGAAATCACTTGGAGTTTCTGAAACTATGTACTACAATCTTAAAAATACAGTTATCATATTTACATTTACAATTGGAATTGTGCATGTAATTGACTTTTAATTGGTGAATTAGCGGGTGAATTTGCAACTCATACTATTTATTCTATTGTGCTTGCCTTGTGTAGTGTAACTGTACTCCATATCATCAAGCACCTATTTCTAGCGCTGAACATTAGCGTATTATTGTCCCGTCGAAGATGCCAATATTAAGGGATTCAACCCTTTTGCAGCCACATTAAGTAATAAATAAGCCGCGCGCACACCAAAAGAGAGATAGCAAGAAAGATTGCAAGATTGAACTGGATAACATAGTACGCACATTGAAAGAGAGTCCGAAAATAGAGAGAAATATTGCAAGTATTTAGGCATTCGAAGATATTATAGACAATTCTGTATGCACACTTCAATTTAACACTAATTCAACATTGAATAAATTTAATATCCTGCACTGCAGTAGGTTTTTTTTCCCCCTTTTCTGTACGCGGGTAATATATATCTTTCTTTTTCCCTAGCAAACTTTCTTGAAAACTTCATTTTGGTGTGTGCGCGGCCAGTAATCATACATATGAGAGGCTGTTTCGGAAACTAGTCTTACATCCAAAGTAGCCACATGAGAGCATCTAATGCTATCGTCAGCGCCAATATGAACCGCCAGTCACTAATAAGCCAGGAGAAGAAAGATATGGTGCAGGCACCCATTGCCCAGGACATGAAAGACAGGAAGGCTGCAGTGTTTCGATACTCAGGAGACAGGAACTCCATGGCTGAAGAATATAGTGGACATGAAACACAATAATCGATAGCAAGTTTGGAATATGATAATAATTACTAAATACTAAATAGAGATTGTAGAATTTTATTTCTGAAGATATGAATTCTATTGTTGATTGCTGATTGTTACCATTGCCTTTCTTATTAGCGCTATTCATGTAATTAATTCCTTATACTTTTTTAATTAAAAAATAGTATGAGAGTTCAAATGATTAAATCATCAAAATATTTATTTTAATCATTAGTTGCTTACAATAGATTACTCTCTTAGAAAACAGGAAATCTTTTTAATCAAACAGACCTTTTCGAATTCCATATTTTTTAGAGAAAAATATTTAAATTCTGGAAATAAATTGAAATGTAGTGGATACTTTTTTTTTTTACTTTTATTAATGCACCTCACCAATCAAATAGCTCATCTGGTAGTTTGCTTGAAAGCTCCAATCAGCAAGAAACCGTAGAAGCAAGTGAAGATTAAAGTTGTGTATGAATATCAACAGAAAATTGAAGACGGCGTGAATGGTGATTGCAATAAAGAACATTGGACGGCGACCTGTGCTGAGAAATCATGGAGAAAAATACGTATAAATGGTTAAAATAATATGGATTTAATTTTAATCCATTAAAAAAATAATGATTAAAGTTGGCGCTGCTTCACAAATTTCCTCCCATTTCATTTTAGTACTCACTATTTATCGGCCAGTATGGGCAGTACAAAAGTACTCAAAGCACTGCCCACTATTCCAATACTTAGGACATGAACCGAATGATCCTTATCCTCGCAAACCCAATCACTGGTGGTTGCAACAGTCTCTGACATCAGTGACCTGTCGTAGACGTAGGCATCGCAACCTATTGTGGCGAAATATCAAAATATTAGTAGTGGACTATATTTTTACATTAAAATAATCGAATTACTATATATGTTAAGGACGTTTAAGATAGCTTAGTATGGACGGTAAGATACCGACCCTACCTTTTGTTCCATTTCCCCTGTACGGGCGGCCATCATCAGACCATAAGATGATGTATTGCTCACAAGAACTAAAATCTTTGGATTCTTCATCCCTGTAGAAAAAATAGTGCAGAAGTGGTTACTAAAAGTCCTAACTTTGAGTGTAGTGTAAGATAAATAGGACAATCTACATTCTATAATCTATATTTAACTGAGTGATATTGAAAGATATGCATTACAAATTCAGATGAAATATATCTTTATGAATCGCACTTTACAGACGGAAATATCAACACAAAAGTTCACCACTCAAAATGAGCAAAGCAGCACACAGTAAAAAAAAACTATCGTACGATGCCGCTTGCCGCTAACGTATGAAATCATTTTTCTCATATCCAATGTATATGTTGAATCGAAATATCTTGAGAATCTTGCACAATTTGATCGAAAATCTGAATAGTACATCAATTAAAACAATAGCAAATACGTTAAGATTTTCTTATGAAATATATATGCATACATTTACTAGGGATGTACCATAAACATGAAACAAAAACTGTAGTTCAGTTATTCCAATGGAGCTTTCCTATTAAAGTAACTCTTACCATGGAATAGTCAGGTTCCTCCATTCTTCCTGTGTATTGCTTGTGTTTTGTCTGCCTGTGACGTCACAGTAGTGGTCAGGGACAACCGTCTGAAACACTATGCTTGAAACCTAATAAGAAGAAAATGGGAAGAATGAGATTTAATTGTATGTTCGTGATCACATTGATAAACTAAACCTAAGGCAATTTTGCGAAAGTTATAAAAGCTTTTGATTTGTTTCATGAACGGTTTAATAACAATAATAGCCTGTCTTCAAATGCAAATAAAAACACTAAAAATGTTATCCCCTTCGAATATCCTCTAGCTCTGAATCAATAAAAATGAAAATCATATTCAACTTCATAACAATCTTTTTCACTTTTGATAACACTTTCCGTGATATCAAAATGGAAAATTCTTAGCTTCCACAACATATTAATCACTTTGCTTGTAATTACCAATCTTATACATCGAAAACTTTAAGTATCTTGTCTATAATTAATTGGAATGTCCCTCAGAAATTATCTATTAACTTATACCATGGTTTTCTTTCCACAAATCCATATTGCATTATGTTCTAATATGGATTAATATTAGTAAATTCATCCAAATCCTCCCATACTGAACCCGAAGATAATAATAATAATAATATTAATAGATCAATGTAGCATTTTCTGATAATCTTTCTATCAATAATTTTTTTCTGTGTTATAATATGTAGGATATATTCCCTATAACACAACCTACTGAAATATTGAAATTTCTAGGGCCGCGGTTTATGTCAGGAATTCCTAAATTTAATTTCAATGATCCTATATTGTTGGAACACCATTCATATCTGAAATACAGTAGCTGCTACACATATTACTCAATTGAAGAGAAAATAGAAGAACATATTTCTGCATGAGAAATATCTGTGAGCTCTCGTTGTCTTTTTTATTTACTGTCTATTACCTATATGTGTCCGATACAGATCATTATTAAAATGCTATCTATTAATAATATAAAATGCTATTATATTTACGAAGATATACCTGTCAAAGTGGTTTGATTATAAAATTGAGATAAGTAAATAGTAATAAAACAATAAAAATTTCTATGGGTGCCGAAATTTAACTTAATATAATTGCATTCTCTAAGAGATAGGAAAAAATAAACTAAAGGTTGTAATAATTTTAATGTATTATAGATAGTTGGAATATATATGATAATAACATTTACTTCTCTGTTAAATTAAATTACTGCACAACTATTAAATTATATCTTTACCTGCATTGCTATGAAGAATGATGTTGGTACTATGACCAGACACATTAGTTGCTTCTGGTACCTGCCATAGCCCCCTAATTCTTGGAGCAGGGAGTCGAAATCCTTCGCCATTTTGATTTTCAAGGAAGGATGTCTTTTTTCTTTAAATCCTCATTGTCTATTGCGTAAAGAACACACTCTAGTTAATAATATTCACTGGGATTTACTAAATAATCATAGTAATTAGAGAGAGAATTAACTTAGTGAATATATTCATCAATGTTTCCATAAATCATATTTTCAGATATTGTCCGGCCGCTCGTTAGAAACAACAAATAGGTACATGTTAAATTAATTAGGAATAATAATAATATCTTTTCATGATGATAATAACATACGTAAAATATGATAAATATATTGAAAATAATCTCCTCGCATTTATTTGTACGATAAATATCAATAATTGTAATAACCAAATAATGAATAACTATATTCTTCACAATCACAGAGTGTATAATGTTATTAGAATGGTGTTCAACTCTGCCAATGGTGTGTGCTTCACCTACAGTCTACAAAACACTAATGATAGAATATGAGAGAAATTATGAATGTTATCATAGATTAGATAACATTTGTATCAAGATGTGCTTTTGTGATAAACTTAACAGACTTTGTATTTCACCCTTTAAAATCCATTTAGATTGTGATCTTAACTGTAGAAGAAAATTAGGATTCATTATTAGGATCAATATGTCGGAGATATAAGGGCAAAGTAGCTTTTCTGCATTCATGAGTCATAACATTTTTTAAAGGATTTGAAATATTCATATTATCTATATATGATTATAATTTTGTTCTTCAGATTATGAAAGATAGCAACCAATTTTTTTCAGATTTGATTATGGTTTTTAGCTTGTAGAAAACATTGAATTCCAAGAGAGAGATGAGTTTAATAAGTTTATTACCTTCGCAATCTTGCGGAAGGTTATATTTTCATCCGAATTTATTTATTTATTTATTTATCATCTTGTTATTCGCTTAACTGAAAAAGAGTTCAACCAAATTGCCTGAAATTTGGTGAAACGATTGGTCCATGTCCAGTGACCTGCTGCTAGTCTTTTGGGAATGACCCGGTCAAAGGTCAAGGTCACGGTCATTTATAACTCAAAAAGTATCGAACCATATTGCATGAAACTTGGTGGAACTATTGGTCGATATGCAGGAACCATTTTGATAGATTTTGGGAGTGATCGAGTCAAAGGTCAAAGATCAAGGTCAATGCCATTTGTAACTCAATAACTCCAAAAGTATTCAACCAAATTGTTTGAAATTTGATGGAACGATTGGTCAATGTTCAGAAACGATCTGGTAGAATTTTGGAAGCGATCCGGTCAAAGGTCAAGGTCAAGGTTATTTAGAACTCAATAACTCAAAAAATATTGAACCATATTGCATGAAACTTGGTGGAACAATTGGTTATTATCCTGTTAGCAGTTTCCTAAATTTTGGGAGTGAACATGACAAAGCGGAGGCAAAGGTATGCGTTCTACCGAGTGCACATAATCTAGTTACACATGATATTATACCTATAACAAAAGTTTAGGACCCTCAATCTGAATATTGTATCATGTTTGCTTCAGTATATATTTTTTTATACGCTTCTAAAGAAAGTTTCCGATACTCGTTACTGTAAATGACTTTTATAGAATGAATCAATAATCTGACGCAAAAGAAACAGATTGTGCACTCTTTGTTTTGAGAGTCGATTGAAGTTATTATTAACAAACATTGCTTATTTAGCAAATAAAAGTTGAAATAGTAAGTTTTCTACCTTTAACCGAATAATAAATAATAAATAGATGATGGAAATATAATATGGAACCAAGATGGAAATATAACTGATATTGTAGTGAATTGACGATAAATTTTAATAAACAAATTAATATAATGTTAGGTATATGTTGATTGAAACAATAAAAAATTGTTCGGAGATGACCAATTCAAGATTTAATAATGTACCTATCACCAGGTCCATTACATATATGAGGAAGTTCATATCCATACATGGGAATCACTGATTAAACAGCTATTTTTGACCTAGTTGAAAATCGAAACAAATGGTGTAGGTAGGTACCTACTTTCGTTTTCTTCAGACTGAAAATTTGCAAGTCGGAAGTAAATCGGGGTTTGTAAAGTTTTTAATCTATAAAACCATATAGAATTAAAAATATCCTATCAAATTACATGGGGGTTTGCAGCTAAATGATAATAAACATTAGTCACATTGATTTACAAACTAAAAACAATTTCATTGGACGAAAACTTTAGAGCAATAAAAGAATTTGCTTGGAGGGGAATTTTAAAGGGGCAGTTCAGTCAAAATCAACCTATCGCCAAATTGATCCTAAATCGATTTAGTATATTTATTTATGTAACATTAGGATATTCGTTGATTTTAGAAATGTGTTTATATAAAAAGTATATTGTAAATTAGTGACGCCATCTGTGGACTGTGGTGGACCGGCGTACTAATTATTGTAGTACGTAAACAAAATGATAACCAGTCCCAGACTTGAATCTTGAATCTGTTATTATACATTTGAAAATGGTGAAAAGAATTTGTGAAATTAAAAACTGTCCTTCGAGACAATTAGATTTAGTTTTGAAAAGAAAACCATCTCTTCATAAATTACCTGTTTATACTGTTGATAGAAAAAATGCTTACATGTTATCAGCTGTAAAATATAAACAAATAGTACAGAGTGGTGGCGCCATCTGTAGGAGGACGCAGGAACTAAATCGAATTTATAAAATATAATATATATTGCTTTTTATATTTTTTTAACCGTTTAATTATACAAGAATGCTTTATTCTTACTAAGTGGCCGTTCAACATTAATATTATGAAAACAAAAATTGACTGAACTGTCCCTTTAAAGTGTGTACTGGTTTTACATAACTACATGGTTTAAATAAATTCAGGACTAATTTACAATAATTTAATTTTGAATTAATTGCCTCAATAAATATAATTTGTACGGACTCACTTTAGTACCAAAGATATTATATCTCTGTTAGTAATGTGGATACTTACACAATAAAATCATTACTCAATAACTAGGTATATAAAATCCGGGTAATAGGTTAAAATTTCGCGTTCGTTTCTGTGGCGGGAGCAAAGTAATTTATAATGATGTTTTAAACCTAGAAGATTAAACAATATCTTCATAGGTTTGGTATGGAAGACAGTGGTGAATGTGCTCAGTGCCAGTGTTCTGAAACTATCGATCACTACTTATTTCATTGCAGCTGTTTCACTGTACAGAGAGATCTGATGCTTCTAAGCCTGAGTCAGATAGGGATACTTAACCCTACTTTGAAGATTCTGCTTGGTGGGGATGACTCCTTAAGTGAAATCAGGAAAAATATATTTGAAATACAGATAAAATATATAAAAGATACTAACAAACTGACAGTACTGTAAATAGTCAATATGCTGTTGATGGAAACTTTTCAACTAAATAGTGAAATGGGTCAAGCCAATTCATATAAGAAAATTACTATATTTTTTGATACAAATTGTAATATTTAATTTGTATGGGCCTTAACAATGGTAGGTATGGCTTGACCCAATTGAGAGGGTTAAGGACTCAATTTCACACTCATCTACTTTTCTTTCATAACCTTGACACGGTTGGAAGACTTGACTCTCCTAGTTTGGGTCTAGGTTCATCCTGCTTCCCAGTAGGTCATCTCTCTCTCTCTCTCTGAATGACATTCCAGAGAGAGAAGAGCTCTGTCCGAAGAGAACCCCCTTTAATTTCTCATGCAGGTGTTTTTCCTTTCAAAACTAGCTATAATCTGTGATATCCCAGTAGGCCGTTGCCCTCTTCTTCTCTGGAAATAAATCGGAAAGAAGGGGTAATGTTCCGAAGAGAACCTTTGATGAATAATATCAGAATATAGAAAATTACTATTGTAAAAGAGTTCCCTCTTTTACACCATCTTTCCCTGGTGGTGTGCTACTGAATAAAGTGAGATTTATTCTCAATAAATTCTGTAAATAACTGAAATGTTAATTTAACATTATGTATATATCTTTAACTTAAAATAATTTTCCTTTACACATGTAAATATAATTCTCCAGGAATTTTTAATCTTTTAATCCACTTGAAGACTCCCGCAACAATTGTAAATATAGATGGTAGAGGCTTCCTGATTGGCCCTATATAAATAAATTATCCTATGTATATCCATATATAATGGTTAATCCAGGAGACAGAACACAAAAGTGTTAATCTCCTTTAAAAAAAAAAAAAAAAAACCTAGAAGATTAAAGGTAAAACGGAATAACTTTTGGTTATCCATCAGATTCAAGTGGTCTTGGATTAAAACAACCAAAATCGAAAAGAAGAGAAAGCAAAGTATGAACTTAAGAGGTGAAGTTGCTCTCAGATAGGTAGCCTGAGGCTACCTACCTATCTGATTCCTTTAATTGAACTGAATTGATCTCCGAAAGCAAAATTCCACTGACTTTTTCAAAAAGCTGAAAAATCCACCATAAATGTCCAGTACCTAATTTGACTGATCCACCAACATTTTCTCAATTTATACACCAAAATTAAAGGTAACATAGGAATAAATAGCTTAGAATCCAGTCAATCCACCGACTTTGCCAGAATATTATTTTCAAAGGGAAAAAATTCTACCGACATGTCTGTGGAATTTACCACGAAATACAGACTGGAATTTATCCACCGAAAATTAATGGTAGATACCTAACATAGGAATTAGGAATCAATAGCTTAAAATCAACCAACTTGCCAGAACATTATTTTCATTTTTCAAAGGGAAAATTTCAACAGACATGTCAGTGGAATTTACCCAGACTGCAGGAACTGCTGAACTGTTCTCCAAGAAATCCTCTGTTTTGGTTTTTGTTCTCTGTAAAATATTTGTAAATGTAGGAGGAAATTAAGGTTTGTTCGCACAGAAAATGACAATGTTAAAATGTCCCATATTCTCCAGTCTGCAGAATATGGGAGATATTTGGGATATTCTCTCCGAACAATTCGGAATTAATTCTTATATTTACATTAATTTTGCTACGAACAGAATAAGAGATCTCTACGAACATTTTACCAGTTTCTGCAGACTGGCATATTCTGCTGAATTTCTGCAGACTGGCTAGATTGTATTTGGTGGTAAATTCCCAGTCTGCAGAATATGGAACATTTTCCAAGACTCTCTGCGGGAGTTTTTGATAGAATTTTTAGAAATTTGAGATCTCTGCGGGAGATCTTGAATTAATTCCTATGTTACCATTAATTTAGCTGCGGGAGATTTTGAATTAATTTCTATGTTACATTTAATTTAGCTGCGGGAGATTCTGAATCTGCTACTGTGAGTCAGAGAGTAACTCACGCCAGTCTGTATTTGGTGCACAAAATTCCACTGACTTTTTGAAAAATCTGAAAAAATCCACCATAAATTTCCAGTAATTTGACTGATCCACCAACATTTTACCCATTTTTCCACCGAAAATTAATGGTTACATAGGAATAAATAGCTAAAAATCCACTGACTTTGCCAGAATATTATTTACTAAGGGAAAAAATTCCACCGACATGTCGGTGGAATTTACCACGAAATACAGACTTGAGTAACTGTCTCTCAAATTAAAATCTCTGCGGGAGAAGAGACACATTCTGCAGACTGGGTAAATTCTAATGATATCTCGGGAGATACGTCAGATACCTATTCAATTTCTCAAATATAAAAATTTCTGTAATGTCGGAGGATATTTAGGTAGCTATTAATTCCTATATTACTATAATTTTTTGGAGGAGAAACTGAAAAAATGTTGGAGGACTAGACAAATTGATGAAAAATGTTGGCAGCTATTTCTCAGATTTTTGAAAAAGTCAGAGGAGTTCAAACTTCAGTGCACCAAATACAAACTGGCAGACTGGTTGCAATTAAAGGGCTCAAAATAACTGGCAAACTTACCAATAAAATGACGAGTTTAGTCTTTTAGACATGCTTTATGTTTATTTCCTCGATTAGTGGATTTCTCTCCTAAAATAACCAAATTTCTAAACCAAAATCATCAAATTACCATAAATTCTCTCCAAAATATTGAAAGTAACATTGTAGCATATATTATATTATATATACTAAGCATAGTAGAGAAAGAGAATTAGATATTCCTCACTATTTGTAATTAAAGGGCTCAAAACAACTAACACAAACTCATCATTAAAATGGTGAGTTTGGACATGCTTTATTACTTGGTCAATTACCAAGCAAAATAAATTAAATAATAGGTATAGCTCTTAAACTTTCCATCTCTCTCCAAAATTCACAAAATTGCTCTCCAAAATGATCAAATTATCATAAATTCTCTTCAAAATATGAAAATAACATTGCAGACTGCAGTATATGGGAAAATTAGATATTTCTTGCTATTCGCAATTGAAGGGCTCAAAATAACTCTCAAAACCAGTCTGCCAAGAATGCACAATCAGTCTCCAGATTCCAGATATTGAATTTTTGGGATAATTTCTCTCCAAAGATTTCATAAATTTTCTCCAATATTTCCAAAAATCTCAAAATACTCTCCAATAATTATATGTCAAGTTGTAAACATAGGAATTAATATTATTAGGAAAGTGTTACCAGATAATTCAGGAGACTAATTTCAAGGCCTGAATAGTTGACAGATAAACTTGACTACTTCATGCATCTTTGACAGACAGCAGACTGGTCTCAAAATTGCCATTAAAATGGCGAGTTTGTTTTTTGTATAACTCGTTTTCTTTCCATGGGTGAGGGTTGAAGTTTCATCTTCTTTTTACTCCTAAGTCATACCATAGCCCATAGGTACCTGTAGGAAAGTGACTTCTTACTATTATCATTGGAATTTTAAATTAACGTCCTCATTGAGTAACATGTATACCTAGCTGTTATATACCTAAATTTTGTACAATTCCTGTTCAAGTCCCAATGATATACTTCAAATCGTAATCATTGCTTTGTTAAATTTTTTATATTTTCAGGTTGTAAAAATATTGCTATTGCAATGAATTTGTTTACAAATTAGTTCACTCTGCACTAACATGCAACAAGTGACCATCGTGATGTAACTGACATTCCCAAAACAAAATCTTAAGCATTCTACCAAATATGACCTTCCAAAAATAAGATTTTGAGCAAACGTGGAATTCTGAAGCAAGCATAGTGTTCTAAACGTTCATTTTTGAGGTATATTGGGAATGTTAAGTTCAAAAAAACTTGGCTCAAATCTTTATGAATTTTGGCTAAAATTGGCATAAAGCCAGACTGAGACTGTAGAAACTGATAAGCTGTTCTCACAGAAATCTTCTATTTCGGCTTCTGTTCTCAGTAGGATATTAAGGATTGTTCGCACAGAAATTGTTAGAAACGTCTCTTATTTTGCCAGGTAATATACTAATATAGCATGTCTTTTCTCGCCATTTAATTGGTAAGTTTTTTGCATCTATTCTGAGCCCTTCAATTGAAAAATGAAGAGAAATATCTAATTTTCTTGAAATTATGGTCATCTAATTTGCCTGGCACTGGCAAATGGTTAGAAAGACTTTGCTTTATTATTTGGATCTCTATTGAATATCACTCTTATATATTACTGTTGCAGCTATAAATTAATTTCTTTTTTCCCCAATCAAAGTTATTGTAGTTTATATAAAGTTCAAAATAATGGGCAAGGGTAACAGAGTATCTGCAATTTGGAAGAAGCGCATCAAGCTGGAATACATGCGACTCAGATCATTAAAGAAATTCAAGAGGGCTGATGAAATAAAATCTGCATGGAATGAAAACAGAACCAAAGTTAATGGTGAGTAAATTTAGCAGCCACTAATACTTTGTGATGTTTTTAGGTACAAATTATATGATTCTCTAAATGTTTCTTTCTTTCTACTAAGTTGCAAATTATACCACTTTTCTGTTATTTGAAATAAAATCTTTTAAATTTTAAATTCTTTATCAAGACTAGGGATGCTTTAATTATTGCTATGTGTTAAAATGATTAAATTACCATTAGTTTTATAGGCAGCATAAGGTATTAATGCTATTCTGTTTTCAGGAATCTTGAATAAATTGGTCTCAGAAGATCCAGCCCCTCCTTTTGTTGGATGTTCCCAACAGGCCAGACCAGTTTGGGTGTGTGGAGTTGAGGCGCCAGCTCATGGGGCCGTACTGAGAAAAACACACGTCATGTCCTCCAATGGAGACAATCTCATTGTCCCTATTCGCACTATGGTGGCTGTGAATCCCTTGCCTACTATGTATACCTGGGCTCCTTTGCAGCAAAATTTCATGGTGTGTGGAATTTAGAGTGTGACTTTTAATTATAGTGAATGTATAGCTAATAGCATTATAGTGCAGGACGGGGTAAAACTGTTCAAGGGTCCTCAAAACATTTCAGGGGTCTTTGGTGGGATTAAACAGTTCACTCAAATCTATTGAATTACAGTACCTAGATCCTACAATAAATCTGATAACACCATCGTTTGGATAACACCATCTTTTTGATAAGTGTGATAACAGAATTTTTTTGATGGTGTTAACATTTTTATGGTACCATCAACTGTTTTCTAATGAATTTGAGTGAACAGTTTAACCCCATCAAAGACGGTTGAACAGTTTTACCCCGTCCTGCGCTAGCTAATGATTACTGTGACTTTCCCCTACTTCAATTCTTTCCAAATTAACCATGTGTTTCATTCTTGATAAGGTTGAAGATGAGACAGTTCTTCACAACATTCCTTACATGGGTGATGAGGTGTTGGACCACGATGGTAAATTCATAGAGGAGCTTATCCGCAACTACGATGGTAAAGTGCACGGAGACACTGAAACTGGGTTCATTGATGATGAGATTTTTGTGGAACTTGTGAATTGTCTGCAGTCATATCAGGTAGCTATGGCTGAGAAATAAACTAACGGAGATACTTTATCCCTTGCCAAAAGCATAATTTGTTTTGCTGAGACAATATCTGTTGCCTTTTTAATTCAGTACCTTGTGTTGAATGATGAGGCAATAATAGATAAATCCAGATCTAGAGTCTTCAAAAATGCTTGTTCTCTTTTTCAGAAGAAAGATGAAGAGACCAAATCTAATCCCACTCCCAGCACAACAAGCACTGCTGTGGGAGACAAGAAAGGTACCTCAAGAACACGATCCTCTAAAGACACAGAGAGTGAGGCTGGTGATGTGGATATGGAGGATGACGAGGATCTAGATGAGGATGATCAATTAGATGATCTAGAGGAGGTTAGTGTTGATTATCAGTCTTTTATTTGATTATTTCTGCAACCACCAAGACTCTGAATTCGTTAGCCGGAGACATTTCATCTGTCATAGAAATTAATCGAATATATTGATATTTCTCTTCTCTTTGTTTCATGTGGTTAGTAAATGTATAATATGAATTAATGGTGAAGTAAATAAATCCTCTCCTTTTTTTTCAGATGATACACACCAACACCAAAGCTTTGAATGGAGGACAGATAAATTTTCAAATATTCCAGGGTATCTCTACTCTGTTTCCTGATAAAGGATCAGCTGATGAACTGAGAGAGAAGTGAGTTCCATTAACTACTAGCGTATTTAATGTTAAAGGCCCTCTCCACTTTAAATTAAAAAATTCTGGAATTGCTTCAAATTTGTAATTTGTAGAGCTAAGGTTAAATAACATCTCACGGTTAGCAGAAAAGAAATTGATCAAGTATTCCGTTTAACTTTCACTCTTTCTAATATTCAATAGAAAAACGATAACTGAAGTCAAACTTTATCACGTATTATCGTAAATTCAATGGTAATTACTAATTAGATGTATAGGCTCACTTTTAGGTAGCTACATAATGTTTTTTTAGGGTTATAGTATTTAAATAGCGGTATAGGTAGCCCTTTATTATATGTCTAAAAGCCTTTAATATAGAAGAGCTGCATTGAAATGGAGTTGGTTCATTTCGATATCCTCCATCTCTCAGGTACTTGGAGCTGGTTGACCCCACTGCAGTGCCCCCTGAGTGCACCCCTAACATTGACAGCACGAGTGCACAGAGTGTTCCCCCAGAGCAGACGATGCACTCGTTCCACACTCTCTTCTGCAGGAGGTGCTACAAGTACGACTGCTTCTTACATCGTGAGTTAACCCTATTTTATACATGTGTGAAACTAGTATTTAAAAAGAATTATACTTTTAATAGCAACTCTTTATACTTACCAATAAATATTAGAATCATTATGAGAGATAAAGCTACTATATCAATATATAATAGAAACTACAGTTGGCTACTATAATTCAGTTTACATATTTTAAAAATGTGTAGTGAACTTTTTTCAAAATTCCATTTTTCCCCAATTTGTCATGTAGCTAGTATGAAAAGGTAGCTAGTAGGTAATTTAGTAGTTTTGAAATTTTGATGTTGAATCAAATTAGAAAGGATTTGGAATATACAGTGGATAGCAGTGTGTATGGCCTGAATGAACCTGTCGTACATTCAAAACTTATATAGATACTGTAAGCTATAAATAAATAACTTTAGCTAAATTTGAGGTTATTGGGATTAAATCTGTTCTACTAAAAATTAAATAGAACTATAACTTCTCTATTATCTTATCTTGAACTTGCAGGGTAAATCCAGTCAATTGTCATACTCAATGATATTAAAGTATTCCCATATATTATGAATCAAAAAGTGTACCACTCAAAGTTTTGAGAATAAAAATGGAGACCATTCTAGTTATCTTAAGTTCCAATTGTGACTCATGAAAGTGACACAGTATCAGTTGTATGCTTTAACCCGTACACGGTTACTCAACTTTAACTTTGCTGATGTGCCACATCTACAGATTGCTGTCCCAAAATAAGGACACCCTCCATGTACGGGTTAAGGATGAAATAAGACTTCTGTACTGTAAAATTTAAAATATTTCAGCTGATAGTGATAAGTTGAAATGAAAATCTCTATGACTGGCCGAGCCCTCCAAGATATATCTGATAGGTAGCTATCACTTATGCTAATTCCTTTTATGTTTCATTGCCTGGTAGCTTCTAGTGACACTGGTGAATTCCCTGGTGAGTTACCTACTCAGTTTTATACTCTCTCACTAGTGTCATCTCATGATATTGAGGTAACATACTAGTCACCATGCGCATGCTATCATCACAACTAGGGATGCACCGGTACCATGTTAGAGGCGCTACTAGTACCAGATGGGTAGAGAATAAGGTTACAGGAAAATTTAAAGCATTCTTATTAAAGTTGATATCAACCGAGTGAATTTGACTTTAAATTATATGCTGGATATAATTAAGAAATTGAAACTTAGACAGCTACTCTGTACCGTTGATATCAGAGTTAAATCAAAAACTTAAATATATATTATCAATGAAACCTTTTAAAACGATTAGTAGCTAATAAGAAAATAAAAAATATATGCTTTTTTATTGGTTTATTTCAATTTAAACAAAATTTTAGCCACTAGCTAATACCAAATAATCAACTGTTACCTACTATTGTTACTGATTCTGTTTTCGATACTGTTGCTGTTACCGATACTGATTCTGTTTCCGATACTATTGGTGCATCTCTACCTCAAGTCATTCATATTTTTTCAAAGTGTGGAATGATCATCAAATTTTACTATCTAGAATTGAATATATCATATTAACCCTTTTGTTGTGACTGGGCCATATGTGCCCCAGCATTTTAATCACTGATCATATCTAATTTTCCCGTCGAAGTGCCTTATATACATCTGTGTGACTTTGAAAATTCTCAGCTATACTTCATCAACGTTACCATTGATAGCAATATTATTCAGTAATAGTGGGAAAAAAGTGATATCTTTTGGCTTAAGCTATAGCTAGCCATTTCTTGTTCTTATTTCCACAAAGAAGCAAAGTAAAATTATTCATTCATGTACAATATCTCCAATGACATGAATTTTATATGAGAAATTTTGACAACATGAATAAATTAGGTTACATTCAGGGACTTGTGTGTGTCACTTACATTCTATTGTGTGAAGGTTAATATATCCTAAATCAAGTCATTATGATTTATAAATGGTTATTTATGTTATACAGACATTTGAATAGTGAAAAACATCTTATGCAATTCAAAACACAAAATACACTTTGAAAAGTTCCAATCTCGAGTAGGGAAAATTCCGCTACAAAAACGTTAATAGACGATGATGAAATGAAATGAAATATTTATAAATTTAGTTTTTTCACTCTATTCTTGTAGCTATGTTTTAGGTATTGGTAATTAAAGTAATAAAAGACAATTGCGAAGTGTAGCTAATATTCTGTTTTAAGATATTTTGTGGCTGATGAAGCAGTCTTTAGTTTTGAAATGTTATTTTAATTTAAGTATATTCCTCTTTGAAACATTTTAATGACCAGTACAATATATGCTCATAGACGGACAAGCCTATGAGCATATTACAAAATAGCTAAGTAACGAGTTCAAGCCCATATGTAAGTATGTAATACTTTTCGGGCAATAATACTTAATGATATAACTAAATCTAATGCATATTTCATGATTCTAGGACAGTTTCGATTTCATTTAGCTATGAATAGTTAAATGATTTGCTTTGCTAGGTAGGTATGTTCTCTCGAAAAAGAATGTTGTCAACCAAAATATTTTCCTCCAATGGCCCCTAGTTATTTTTGCTGCCTAATTGCATTTATAGTTATATTGTTATTATAGGATTGAAATAACTTAATTTGTAACTATAATATTGGCTAAACTTGCCTTTATTATCTGTGGGACATATGTGTCCCAAGTCACTAAAGTGATTAAATATCTTTTGAACATTCATCAAAATAGCTTTAGGACATTATTATAGTATTTTCTCCTAGTGAGGTAGTCTGTGTTTTTTTTTGCCTAATCATTGCCTTCACCCAAGGACTGGCCTCGTCCCACCCCAAACCTAGCATTCACAAGAGAAAGAGTCCTGAGCTGAAACCTCTGAGGGTACCATGTGGAGAACAATGCTACATACACCTTGTGAGTCCTTCTACATCTTGATTTACCAGCAGAACAAAATGGTCCTCTGGTAAATCAATAATATAACAGCTTGTTTTTTTTAATTTGTGAAATTTTCTCAGTAATATCTGTTTTTAGGTATTTTTTTTGCACAGGAGAGTCTAAAGTACAATATATTTCTTCATAGTTTTGAAATATATGTAGCTACTAACTTCTGCTCAAATTGTAATTTTATTTCTCTCTCTTTCGTTTCAGTTGCCTGATAGCAAGAGTGTGAATGGGGGAGGAGAGGCAGGGGAGGATGTGTCAGAGGGCAACAGTAACAGCAGTGGTGGAAGTGGGGCGGCACCTGTTGGAAGACCTGCTAAGATACGCAAACAGCTATCAGTCGATTCTGGTGAGTCACTTACTTAAAATTGTTGCAGGTTGCTTGCTGGATGATGTAATTGCTAATTTAATAAATTTCTAATTCATATTTCAGATTTGTTGCTGAATGATGGAATTTCTAAGCTAATTTAATAAGTTTCTAATTCATATTTTTCAGACGTAATATATCTGCTATTCTAATGAATTTCATAACACTCCAGTAACTAGCTGATTTATGTTTTTCTTGAAATAAAACTTGTGAATTATTTTAAAAATAAAATATAAGTTCACCTTAGCTAGTATGTATTTGCACAAATTGATTGCATTATGACTAGCTACGACATTCTTGTTCTTTCTCTGGATTGTGCATAAAAGGTGAATAGTGAGATACCAGGCTGCTTTTATTTAAGTTTAAACACACTGTCTTCTTTCTTTCTACTCTTATTGAGAAGATGACAAATATAGCTACTTCTTGTATTTTCTACCCAATATTAACAGCAAGAACTGAATTTATAAAACAGCCATCCCATGGACCCCCTATAAACATTACTGGCCCCAAAGAGGTGCCGGGCACCCCACTTTAAGAACCACTGGTATAGACTCTAACAGTGTCTCTCTCCTTCAGAAGATAGCTCTGAGGACTCTAACGACAGTGTAATCACCTTCAGGAGAACTCTAGATGGCTCCAAACTGGTGAATGGTGAGATGGTGATTTGGTGATATATGGTGCTTTTTAGTAACGCTCTTAGAAGTGATGACATCACCAAGAATTCAGGTTTGCTTTCTCTCTAACTGAGTGCGGTAAATTTAAAATGATGTTAACAATGAATGGGTTTTCTTTTTTGAATTGATAATCTAAAGATAAAATAGCTATTTCAATATGAACCGAAGATATTCTTTATGAATAATTAGTATTAAATAGACCATTAAAATGATAACATTTTTCATCTTCAATTGTGACCAACATTTGTGTTTCATAACCAAAGTGTCTCATTTTCCCCATCACTTTTTTCAATGCACATCACTCATGTTCATTCAATGTCACCACCTCACCATCACCTGCATTGCCATTGCATTACTTCTAATTTTTAGGGGGAATTAGCAGTTATCGGGCAACTGATATTTTTCCCTGTTAATCTTAAATAAATTGAACTCACAGCTACTTGAATGCTGACGGTACATGTTGCATGCAGCGATTGTTGCAATTATCGTTCAGCAGTGATCACCCAACAAAAGCTAGGTATACATGGAACTGGTGCTCAGGGATAATTGCTTGTTGCAAGACAGCCCTAAAGAAATAACTTTGAACTACTGCTCCGCAATAATGGCTGGGTGTTGATTGCTGAGTGAGTATCGCTTAAATCGCTGCTTGCAATAGGCTACCTACCTATAGATATCTTTGTCTCTATCACGATTTCTCTCGCTCTTCACTCATCCTCAATTTTATCTCGCTCTTCACTCATCCTCCATTTATCTCGCTCTTCACTCATCCTCCATTTCTCTTGCTCTTCTTTTATCCTCCATTTCTCTTGCTCTTCACTCATCCCCCATTTCTCTTGCTTTTCACTCATTCTCCATTTCTCTCACTTCATTCATCCCTCCATTTGCTCCCCAGCTCTTGGCAGCTCCTCTTCCAATGGAGGGTCCTCCTCAGCTCCCACTCGCAGGGCAAGTAACACCACACTCCTCACCAATGGGGAGGCTGAGGCTGGTCACTCCCACACTCCTCACCCTGGCAGACCTCCCTCAAAGTTTGCCGATTCTCTCGCTGAGAAGAATGGCAAATATGTCCACACTGCCGTTAATGATCAGGTGCGAAATTATACCGTATATAATATACCCCAAACCATGTTTTATCATTTTTTAAACGCTGCTTGCAGATTTAAGGTTATGCTTTTCAGATACGAGGTCTTAGATTTTGTGTTAGGTAGACTCGTAGCCTTCATTTACTATCACCTCTTCATTTCCATCTGTAAGTGCAGCCACCGGTGCTTGTGTTCCTTTTGTCACATTCCTTGGTAAGTGACCGCATTTGCAGAGTTGCTTTTATGCATCCATGAGCATTGTGACTGACGTTGGTATGTGACTATGTTCATGTGGCTATTTTCCTTTTTGACTGCTTCTTCCAGTCCCTTGTACTATATTTCCTTTTGACATCAGTGATATGACCTATGATTCAAACTCCCTACTGACTTAATTCCCATTAGCTAACAGTTAATTATTTAATTTATTTATAGTTAATAAATTAATATAAGGTTATATTAACAATAAAAAATTTCAATTATCTAACTACCAAAAATAATTTAGGGTATACAAATTTTTGAAAAGTAAAAATCAGTGAAATTGCCTGCTTGGTAGGTCTAGAATCATTAATAAGATGGGTAGAGAAGTAAGTGTTAACATTTCCCCTCAAAGTATCGTTCTTCCCCAGAGTTCCAAGGCAATGTACCAGACACTGACTGGAGGAGTGGTGGATCTGGAGGTGGAGTGGTTAGGGGCAGAGGCTTCAATGTTCAGGACACTGCAAAAAGTCTACCTTAACAATTTCTGCGCCATTGCCCAGGCCATCATGTCAAAGACTTGTCAACAGGTAGCTACTGTACCATCTCATCTTTCATTTTCTCTCGTAAACCTTCGTACTGACGTGTCTAACCCAAAGCTAATATACTATACTCTAATCATTCTTCTCTTTAGGTGTATCAGTTCTCACTGCACGAGGCTACAGAGTTACCGTCAGAAGGTGCGCAGAAGGACAACACTCCACCAAGGAAGAAGAAGAAGAAGCACAGGCTGTGGTCCATGCACTGCAGGAAGATACAGGTAAGTGAAGAACAGTCAACTGACAGTTGGTGTACTATAGTTGTAACCTGTAAAGCAAAAGAGGTGCTGTTTTGCACACAAAGGGTTTGAGAAAAATATAAGGACTTAAATTTATAATTTTTTCCCTTGCACAGTTGAAGAAGGACTCGACTAACAACCACGTGTACAACTACTCCCCTTGTGACCATCCCGGCAAACCTTGCGACTCTACCTGTGGATGTGTCATCACACAGAACTTCTGTGAAAAGTTCTGTCACTGCAGTCAAGACTGTGAGTCACTGCTGTGTGCTGGTGTTTGTTTCTTAGTTTCACTACCAAGTGTCAAACACTAATTTCTGAAAAGTAAATGGCTTCATACACTTCTACAATATTGAAACTAATCTAAAGATTTATTTGGACGTAGCTATCAGAGTAGAATTGAAGGTTTCACCCAAACTGGAAACTACTAAATAATAAAAGAACATTGAGAGTTCAAATATCAAAGCAGAACAAATATTTTATTTTAGTTGTATAATATTCACTTGTTCCCTGTTTCAGGTCAAAACAGGGTCTTGTTTTAACAGTATATCCCTGTTTCAAGTCAAAACAGGTTCTTGTTTTAAATTTTTTACTCTATATCCCTGTTTCAGGTCAAAACAGGTTCCCAGGCTGTCGCTGCAAGGCTTCCTGTAACACCAAACAGTGTCCCTGTTTCTTGGCAGTGAGGGAGTGTGATCCAGACCTCTGTACCACCTGTGGGGCCAATCAATTCACACCTGCTAAGATCACCTGCAAGAACGGATCCGTGCAGCGTGGTTTGCGTGAGTAGATTGTCATATTTTAACCTCTAAAAACTGTGGGTCTGATTATCAGACTAGTGGCTCGATATCATTATTGTCCATTCCTCTCATCGTCCTAAGGCTACCTGTAGGTAGGCTTTCTTTTTGTTATATTGCAATATTTAGGTTTTTGTTCTGAATTGGAATTTGAAAAACTGCATTTTATTCATCTATAATTTCTGCAAGTACGATATCTGAATTTCAAAGTAGATACACCATTTCTGACCACCCTTCAAGAATGTATTTATTTTAGGTGCCAATGTCGAGTCATTCTTATTATATAGTTAACCGCTAAAATCTTCCCTGCAGACAAGCACCTCCTGATGGCTCCCTCTGACGTGGCTGGCTGGGGTATTTACCTCAAAGACAGCGTCAACAAGAATGAGTTCATATCAGAGTACTGCGGGGAAATAATTACACAGGATGAGGCTGACAGAAGAGGAAAAGTCTATGACAAATACATGTGCTCCTTCCTCTTCAATCTGAATAATGGTAGGTACTATCCAGTGGTAGGTATCTACTTTGCTATCCAATGGTAGGTATCTACTCTGCTATCCAATGGTAGGTATCTACTCTGCTATCCAATGGTAGGTAACTACTCTGCTATCCAATGGTAGGTAGCTACTCTGCTATCCAATGGTAGGTATCTACTCTGCTATCCAATGGTAGGTAGCTACTCTGCTATTCAATGGTAGGTAACTACTCTGCTATCCAATGGTAGGTAGCTACTCTGCTATCCAATGGTAGGTAACTACTCTACTATCCAATGGTAGGTATCTACTCTGCTATCCAATGGTAGGTAGCTACTCTGCTATCCAATGGTAGGTAGCTACTCTGCTATCCAATGGTAGGTATCTACTCTGCTATCCAATGGTAGGTA
Source organism: Caprella mutica (assembly GCA_947561585.1). NCBI lineage: Eukaryota > Metazoa > Arthropoda > Malacostraca > Amphipoda > Caprellidae > Caprella > Caprella mutica. Next base: position 33,757 of record CANNZV010002277.1, read on the forward strand.
GCTACTCTGCTATCCAATGGTAGGTAGCTACTCTGCTATCCAATGGTAGGTAGCTACTCTGCTATCCAATGGTAGGTAGCTACTCTGCTATCCAATGGTAGGTAGCTACTCTGCTATCCAGTGGTAGGTAGCTACTCTGCTATCCAATGGTAGGTATCTACTCTGCTATCCAATGGTAGGTAGCTACTCTGCTATCCAATGGTAGGTAGCTACTCTGCTATCCAATGGTAGGTAACTACTCTGCTATCCAATGGTAGGTAGCTACTCTGCTATCCAGTGGTAGGTAGCTACTCTGCTATCCAATGGTAGGTATCTACTCTGCTATCCAATGGTAGGTAGCTACTCTGCTATCCAATGGTAGGTAGCTACTCTGCTATCCAATGGTAGGTAGCTACTCTGCTATCCAGTGGTAGGTAGCTACTCTGCTATCCAATGGTAGGTATCTACTCTGCTATCCAATGGTAGGTATCTACTCTGCTATCCAATGGTAGGTAGCTACTCTGCTATCCAGTGGTAAGTATCTACTCTGCTATCCAGTGGTAAGTATCTACTCTGCTATCCAATGGTAGGTAGCTACTCTGCTATCCAATGGTAGGTAGCTACTCTGCTATCCAATGGTAGGTAGCTACTCTGCTATCCAGTGGTAAGTATCTACTCTGCTATAAGTTACGAATTATTAGGCAGTTCCACATCTTCAATATATACATGAGATATTTTACAATTTAACTTATTTTAATTTATATGCATGACTTCTGCGTATTTTAGGGATATCAATTTAATTAAGTTAAAACTCTTGTTTTTCATATGCGGTGTGTCCACAAAAAATGTATCCACTGTCATCGAATATATCTTTAAGTACTATTTATAATTCATTAATAATAATTCACATATCTGTGGTACCTACATTTTATCGTGGAATGATGAATAATATAGATTCAAGGCAGTGGATACATTTTTTCTGTACACACTGTATAATTGAAAATGTGGAATTGTCCAATAACTCGTAACTTACCCTAGGTACTCTGCAATACAAATTCTGTGACTTTGGGGATTATGAGTGATTACCAGAAATTCTTAGCAACTTAAAAAATTTTAAATTCATCAGTGAATTTTGATCAGTTAAACATTGCTGTAGCAAATAAAATTGCTGGTACTTCTGTATTTATACCGAAGACTAATAAATTTCCAGCAAAGCTGAAAATGTTGATAATTTTCATGGTTTAACTTAACTCTAAATGACTTTTGTTTTTCCTAACAATTTTTTTTATTTCTCTCTCAGACTTTGTAGTCGACGCTACTCGCAAAGGCAACAAGATTCGCTTTGCAAATCACTCCATCAACCCCAATTGTTACGCCAAGGTTCTGATGGTGAATGGGGACCACCGCATTGGAATATTCGCAAAAAGACACATTGGTTCCGGAGAGGAACTTTTCTTCGATTACAGGTTTGACTTGGATTAAATTGAAAATAATCCAATTATAATAATTAGAAATGATCAGACTTAATGTTACTGTTAAATTAGAAATGATCAGATTTAATGTAGTAAGTGTGTTCTTCATCAGATGTTAATTGACTTTGTGTTTCAGATATGGGCCCACTGAACAGCTGAAGTTTGTTGGAATCGAGAGAGAAATGGAGTTCTTATGAGACCTTTCCAAAGGTGATTGTACTTTCAAGAACATTGATGATTTATTCTTTCAGTAGAATGGTTCCAACTTGCCAAGATTTATCAATCAAGGAACGAATAGATAGCTAACTTATTATTAGGGATGTGACAATTTGCTGCATAAGTAGCTAGGTACATAATTTTTTTCGCGACATATAAAAGTCACTGGAATATATAGCTACTGAACCAAAATGCGTATTGGAATTATGTATATTAATACTCTAACCTAATTATGGAATAAAGTTAATCTGTACTACATAGGCATATTTTAAATTCTCTAGGGTCATGATTCGAAAATTTACACCATCTTGTTAGACAGTTCATGTTTAAAATGGTGCTAAGTAATTTGACCCAGTATTGTAATTTAAATCCCACTATATTAAAATTTAAAATAAAACAGTATATCAAAATAAACTATCCACACGATTACTCTTGATAGCTACTCCACATTTCTGATGTAGCTAGAAGCGATTGCTGCAGTTGTCTTTTGAAGTGTCCAGAAGAATATATTTTGAAAGCGATTAACTAATTAATTTATCCTAAAATCTTTTAGCATGTTTACATAAGATTTATTTAAGTGCATCATCCAAGAATCAGATAACGGGGTTCAAATTACCAGTCACGGTTTAAAATGGACCAAGTTGTGCATATTTATGCTCTTGAAACATATGCAGGGTAGCTACTGTATATATGCACAATGTCACATCCCTAATAATATGAATCACATATCATAATTGTGTAACATCGTCCCCTTGTGCAACTACGTTTTAGTTAAACTTTGAAAATTTAGAAAGTGTTCATATAAATGTTCTCAAGTTCTAAAATTATGTCTTTAGGTTCTTCACCCAATTAATAAATTATTCATCATGAAGATCTGTATAATATTTCAAATATATTTAAAGTATCTTTCAAAAATAATATAAAGTGTTGGAACTGATTTAATGTGATTTTTTTTTCAGACCAGTAAGAGACCTCCATGCATCCTTAGCTCTATATTATAATAAATATTTTATAACTCTGTTCACATTTTTCTCTCCTTCTTTGGTTGGATGGATAATTAAAGAGTGGAAATGGCTAAAACTTTTACTATTAACATTTTTATATAATTAATAGCTATTGATAATATTGTAGTAATGTCCACACAGAAATAGTAATGGAAAACTCTAGCTCAACTCTAATACCGAGCACACCGTTCCTAAAATGCAGATAAAGTACGTGATAAATATATTAGAAAATCTCCTTTTAGTTAATATTCCCAAATAATTTTTTTATTGGAATGTTATTCCATTTTTGGAGCTTTGACTCCCCTTGAACAGGTGCCTATATAATTCTAAGACAGGTGAATAACGGGACTAATGATCTACTAGAGGTTATACCAAATAATCTTCGTAAATATTTGTTAAAAAGAAGCAGAAGAGTATATAAATATATAGATATCATAAAATTAAGACATTTCTACAAAGAAACAACACCTACACAAGCATTATCCATATTCAGCCTTTATAAAACTAAACTCTATAGGAATAACATTGACTGGCTGGCACAATGGCCGTCCATCAGTTCACTAACTAAACATTGTCTTTTTTTTAGATTTTTTTTAATATATATAATGAATGGCTAGTGCCATCTGATGTTACAACACATACACCTTCAGACAAATAAAGGGCACTACGCACGATTGAGGTGAACTCAAAGATATTCTAGATTGTCCGATAAAGAAATTCTGACTTCATTTCAACAGAGCAATCTTAATAACCATGGTTTTCCTCAAGAAATAACCAGCCAACCTTATATTTATTATTAAATATAATAACGCTCAACAACTTCAGAAAGGTCAGACCTTATGGTTCAGTTTAAATACATTCACTTATACTTAATTTGTCTCGCATTGCTCTAACGAAATGTTAAACGAGTGATGGTATTTGTTAGTGAAGTGATTTCTTCATTGATCTCAAGTACGAGAAAACCAAAGGATATTATATCACACTATATAAAGTACAGAAGATAAATACACAAACGATATGTTGAAGAAATGATTAGAAGCGTACTTCACCTGCACTTTAGGAACGGCCACTGTGCTACCTTGGTAAAATGTCACCAAATTCTCTAAATCAGAACACCGAGTGAAGTAAATCAGCTCCCTACATAATATTAATTAAGGCTATTTCTCAAAACAAAGAAGTTCTCTAATGACTAAATCGTTTTGAATAGAGCTACCCAAAGTAACTGCTTTGATCAAATAGGAGACGAAGAGAAAGTTTGATTAGTTCACTAGAGTTTGATATAATGAGGAACCTTTGTGTGTGTGCAGTAGGAGATTCAAATTAACTATCAGCTAATGTGTTCTTCACCCATCAACGCAAAGATTCAATGAAAACAATTCTACCACACCACCAATAATGTTATTGACGAATTCCTTGAATTCCCTCCTTCCTCTAAATCTAGAACCACAGACATAAAAATAAGCTTCTTATAAACGCATTTATACAACAACGCAGTAGAACTTCACGAACTGGGAGTTTACCATTAACATTTAGTAGATATACCGTTCTAATAGTTAGATTAGAATAGCAATGTATAACACGCAAATTCAATGAATAGTCTTGCAATTTTCAACCATCGCATCAACTTCCCAAGCATTTATTAACTAAAGTGATTTGGGTGGAAGATGACTGTCCCAATTCTTGGAAGGTTTTGTGGTCACCTAGAAATTCAATGCGCGATAACTTTTAATAAAAAATAAACTAGTGAAGAATTAACAATGTTATGCAGAAGAAACCAAAAGCAGGCTTTGATTAGGGTTGTTGTTGTTGTTGTTTAGGAATGTATTGCATAGCTCACAAGCGCCGCCATCTATTTACAAATACACAATAAATTCACTCAAGTGGATATGGAATTTTGAACCATCGAATGAATGAACTCTCGAAAGTACCACTACATACAAGCAAAACAAATGACCATTGTAGCATTTTAATTTTAGAATTACAAATTAGAGTTGCCAATATTGGTTGGAAGTACAACTAGAGTCAGGTTACTGAAGGAAGACATTAAATGGGGAGCAGAATGGAATAAAGCAAATGTATTCAAAATAACAGACTAACACTGGAACTACCAAACACTCAATTTAACTGCTTTTTACTCTTCAAACATTTGTATCTCATAAAAATTTATTGGCAGCCTTTTTTTATTTTATAATATAGAGCAGTTTATTTTTAAATCCATGATATCTACCTGCAATAATAATTCATGAGATACAAATGTTTTAAAAATAAATAAACAGTCAAATTGAGTGTTTGGTAGTTTTAGTACTACTGAATAAGAGTGCACGACTGAACCATGGTGCACCTCCTAGATCTATTTCAGTGAACATTCAAACTACATTAACTAGAATTTGTTGAATATACTTGAGAGAGCTTCAGTTTTAATTAAAATCCAGCATAACAATTCTTTAAGATACTATTGCTTTGTACCATTCTACTAACTATAATCAAAAAACTTAAAAGAAAACAGACCTGTGGATTAATCAGGAGATAATAAATAAATAGATTACTTCATTCGTAGGTTATCACTAAATAATCAATTTGCATAATTAATCTGTTAGTAATTCTCCTATAATTAATTATTACTATTCAGTGCTAATTCAATCCAATTATTCGTTTATTATCAGGGTAGTTAAAGTTTGCAAACTCCTTTCCTACTCGGGAATATTCTCCTCTCTCTCTTCAGAGAAGATACATCTAGATTTTAACCCTAAGAAGAACTCTATAGTCACACAATTTTAACAATATGATTTAGTTTGTAGAAGATGCAACTACGGAATAAAATACGGAACCCGTTAATAGGAGAGCAAGAATACAGGTACGGAATTCAGAGATTCAGACCAAATAATCCATTTCCCTAATAGGCATCACACGCACAAACACACAGTTACACTGAGAATGTGAAAAACCTAACTTTATCTCCTTGAGGTAAATTTCAAACTGAACCTTAGTGAAGCTGTAAAATGATTTAAAAGATATATCTTCATAGATACATTTCTAAACGAATAATAGTTTCACAAACAACAACCGACCGCACAGAACATAAAGTAAAGAAGATACCGTTTGGTCAATGCTATTTAGTTTAAAATCACACTGAATATAGACAACTGAACGTTAAATAATAGGTATTAAGAAGAGTGCAACTCTACAGATCTCCCCTCCACCCTCGACAGTAGGGCTCTTCACTCACGACATCTGCTTATGATAGCGGCTGCTGCATCTGCAATCAAAGAAATAAAAAGATAACCACCTGCATAGGTAAACTGTCAAGTTAGGACTTTGACTCTTTTCTTACTAAAGTAAAACTCCTGAGTCATGAAATTATGAAGGACCTGAGTTATGAAATACACCTGAGTTGTGAAGCATTTTTTATGCTTAAATTATAGAAAACAATAGATATCAAAGTTTAAAAAAATTGTCATAGTCATCCATCAATGACCATAGTTTTCTAATATTTTGATCATAGAAAATTATCTACTGCACCCGAGATATTACATGGCATTGAGTTATGAAGGCACCAATACTTAGACAATTTAACACTAAGAGCTACCTAGCAGTCATTTTGAGTAGCAGCAGGTAGCTACCATGGATGCCAATCAAAATATATTAAAAAAACAATAATCATTTATGAGATACAATTGTTTCAAAAAGTAAAAAGCAGTTAAATTGACTACATGGAAGTTCTAGAGTCAAAACAGAATATTTTAGGGGGAAATTATAGTGTTGGATAATATTATTGATTCTACTCTGTCCCCACCTGAGCTGCATTGGGATCAGTGGCCACAACTCCTCCCTCCTGTGCAGCTGCTGCAGCTTCCATGGCAGCTTTCTCTCCCTCTGCCTCCTTGAAAGCCTCTTCCAAATTTTGGTCACCGGCTGCACCGCCGGGAATTTTGGACTGGAAAGTAATCTCAGTTAATAAATGGAGATAACTGAAAAAAATGTTGTACCAAAGAAATGGTATAAAAAAAAAATAAGAAAGATCAGAATATCACATTTTCTTTACAATCAAAGTTTAAAAAATGGCAAACTCCTAGTTTAGTTGACCCTTGGATAGAGTCAACTAAACTAGGAAGCGGGTATATAAATCCTATATTATAGCGTAGAAATATAAAAAATAAGTTCAAATCAGTACCTTGGCTGCGTTATAGACACCCCCAACTCGCTCCTCAAAGCTCTTGTATGTGGGGTTCTCCTTCAGGGCTCCGAATTTAGCCCCAATGCCACCAAAAATAGCTCCAGTCTTCTCTCCAACGGATCCAAGTGCTCCGGCAGTCTTCTGGTATCTGAGGGGAAAAGGTTCACTGTTAGAATATAGGTACAAGAAATAGAGATATTCAGAAAAGTACCAGTTTCGGTAAGTAGATAGGGTAAGTTATTAATTATCGGTCAGGTCCACATTTTCGGTCATATAAGAAAACGATGAAATAATTATTATTTCACTAGGGTTGGTTGAGTAAAAACAACCAACCCTAGTGAAATAAATATTGTATAGTTTTTCTTATATGACCGAAAATGTGGACCTGACCGATAATTAAGAACTTAACATACATGGATTCAATTTAATCAATAATTATTTTAATTTCTAGGTCGGAACAAAATTATTCTTTTCATACATCTCCTTAAACCAAAAGTTAGAAACATGTGGATTTAATCATTTGATTGATCTTTCTTTACCTGCAGATAAAGAAAGATACTAACTTTGTTTTTCAGAACAGTGTTCCAAATCCCTTCAAAAATATCAAAAACATTTCACATCGTGAAGATACCAAGACGAACTCTTTTTACAAGAAGTAGAGAGCTCATTCTACCTGGAGCAGAAAGTGAATCTGTCTGTTCACTTTACTACAGTCGAATAGAATATTCATGAGTCACCCTAAAGAACTGTAGTAGAAAGAATTAATTGAGACATGCTTTGAATGTCAACGCTTGACATTTGCACTGAGATGTAGCTAGTCGCTTAAATTACTCCTCATCTTGTACAGTGTGTCCACAAAAAATGTATCCACTGCCATCGAATATGAATATTACTATGTATAATTTATTAATTAATCTATGAATATGTGGAATCAAGGCAGAGGATACATTTTTGATGTATAGTAGGTAGGTATCTTTTTCGCCATCAGATTCACTGTTTTGTTTTAATGAAAGATTAAGTTCGATCCAATTAATAGAAGAGTTCGTATGAAGGGAATCTCTTCATTGATATAATGACTGTGAGGAATATTGATTGACTATTATCTTCCTGATGCGCTAGTTTATTTAGTTTGCAGAACAGTTGTAGCGTACAATTCCAAAATCAAAAGTAAATAGCTATCGTCTCAAATAAGTAAATACAGGGGAATTAGAAGAAGCAGTCAGAGAGGAAAGTGGTTCAAAGTGATAATTAACGAGAAGGCGTATCATTTCAAAAAGCTAATCAAGTAAAACAAGTTCTCATTCATTCAATTTATTTTCAACTAGCAATGTAGTGTTGGCTTAGCAATGATTGAGTCGAGAGCTTCTGCTGTGTTAATTTGAAGAGGTACGTATGAAACGAGACATAACACACCAAGTTATTTACCCAGGGGAGAGCCGAGTCTACGAAAATTCGGACAGTCAATGAAAATTCCATAATTCGGGTTTCTAAATTATGTTGTTGTACAAACGCACGGTTTTTCAAGTATTTCTACCAGATTTTTTGATAAGATCCTCATACTTTTCCCACGAGAATATAAGAAAAAATGATATAGTTATTATTCATTTTAGTTGGTATCCATGATACCTGTAGCCTTTCATGGATACCAACTGAAATAAATAATAATTATATCTTTTTTTCTTAATTCTCGTGGAAAAAGTAGGAGGAGCTTAGCAAAAAGTCTGGTGGGAAGACTTAGGGCTGATCCACACCATCGCTCCGGTCACGCTCCGCTCTCGCTCCAGTCACGGTCCGGTCTCATCCTTGTGCATACACATGTTCGGTCCGGTCACGGTCCGCTCTCGCTCCCGTCCCTTCCGTATCATCTGATTTTGCAGTGATTATCATTGCACTCAATTGATGGTGAACAAGATGAGATAAAACAAAAAAGTAGATATTTTGAGTTCATCCTATGCTAAAAGACAGGAAGTGTGAAGGATATCTACTCGTTGTATTCCCATCTAATATAGATGACAAAACTAATTTTTTTTATTATTTTCGCAGCAATATCGACTGATTTCGCTTCATAATTTGTTGATCTATAGTTAGCGCATCCCTCAACCGATAGCGCAACCAACGATTGATTGCTGCACGTTCGAATGATAAAGAATGTATTTAGTTTGAGCATCTAAATGGTATATTTAATAGGGATACCATCAACCGATTGTTGCGCGTTCGATTGATATGGATTTCTATAATTTCTATATCTAATTGTTACATTTCATAGGGAAATTATCAATCGATTGATGGTTACTCTATGAAATATAACAATTTTTTTGTTTAAAAAGACAATATCTTTCCATTAAAATCAAGACAATTAAATGCATAAACTAAAAAACTCCCTACTATTCGAACGCGCAACAATCGATAGATGGTTGCGCCATCGGTCGATGGCTGCAATAACGATTGATCAATAGATTGCACGGCGAAATCGGTCGATATTTCAGATCAGTCAAATGCGCGAGACATATATATGTGTAGTAAAATTCAAGAAAAAGCGCGCAAATAATAAAATTGGACCGCGACTGGAGCGTTGCTAATACACACTGGCAGTGCCGCTCCGCTCACGGTCCGATCAAAATATCTTTGGATTGGATCGTGACCGGAGCGTGACCTGACCGGCACTGCCAGTGTGGATGCTCTACGTGAAATGCATTAAAGAATATTGGACCGGACCGTGACTGGAGCGTGACCGGAGCGATGGTGTAGATTAGCCCTAAAAAACCCTACGTGTGTACGGCCCTTAAGCCGTAGTACAGACGTGACGTTTTCCAACGCGCATTTAGAGTTCTAGAATTTAAAAAGATGTACACACTCTGCACACCCTTTAACGCGCGTTTAATCTCATGCAACCAGTGAACGTGTGTTCCTGGAATTTGTTTGAAACGTCCGTTTGCTGAGCATTACCATATATAACATATGGTAACTCGAAACGCACGTTTTCTAACGCGCTTTAGAAAACGCCTCGTTTGTACTAGGCTTAGATATCACATCAGGCTACCATTTCAAATTTGTTTCAAGCGAAACTGTTCGTTATTTGAATATTATCAACTTTCCACGAATCCACAATAACAAGAACAACCAAGGGATGTTCTTAGACTAAAAAAAACATGAATAGGTAGATATAAAAGAGAATTAATTTACAAATAGAAAGAACAGTTTCAGTGACCAATAAATTACATCTTTATCCAAAGCACTCTTCATATAATAATTATTAATAATAGTTTGAAAATGGTGGCGAATAAGAAGGTTAAACTGTAACAGGTAGAGGAGCTAGGCCAAGTAAGAACAAACATCACTATCCTATTCCTTAGCCACTAAGTCAGGACACAATGTCTTTACTGGAGGCATAATAAAGCAGCACACAGCACGCCATTAGCCAAAGCATAGTAATGATATCACATAATGAGCACAACATGGAGAACTTTTACCAACGAAATAATAAAAGAACCGGAAGTAGCTATTCCTGCACAGTAAAACACACTGCGTCATCACGCTAGGATAGAGCTGTTGCGAGGCTAGGGAAGACTTCTACTCTTTTAACTAATGACTCTACATGTACATGGTTCTGTGGAATAGGGTGAAAAAATATCCTGAATCTTTGGATCAATTCAATCAAAGATAGCACGATATCATCACACCAGTCAACTACAACGGACACTCGTAGAGAGCATACCTTCACCACCGCTTAGAAATGACCTTGATCTTGGATTCGATCAGTTCCAAAATCTTACCAAATGGTTCCTGGATAATGACCAATCGTCCCATCAAATTTCAGACAATTTGGTTGAATATTTTCAAGTTATGCAAGTAACATGATTACAAATAAATCCAGCCAAAAACATAACTTTAAGGTATTTTGCAAAGGTAAGAAGGGTTAGCTGCGGCAGATGATGGCAAAACTGCCAAACATCGTTAAGAATGCTAATGCAGAGGCTAGGTGTCACAATAATCTCTATTTGAAGAAACTGCCCCTTGATATGGGCCTTATCTGCAGTCAGGTAGAGACTTGAAGCTTTCCTTGGGAATGGCACGACAATTGTAAACAAAAATATATTACCGAAAGCAGAAATAGAAGGAAGGCAAAGCTTTCCAATTGAAATATTAACAGTTGTTGATTTGTTTTTGTTTAAAAAAAGACAACACTTTTCCATAAGGAGAATATAGAAAAGATGAGTGTTGAATATCAGAAGCAGAAACTGTTGTCTGGTGAATAAAGTTAACGTTAGGGTCAGTAATGCCAATAGCCAGCAACAAAATAAAGGAGACAGGTTATCTTCTGGTCATGACGTTATTTGGCCCCAATAATGTTATTTACAGCAGAATAAATTGCTTCGCCAGATCTGCAGAAAGGAAATTGGTTTGCAGGTTGAAAGGAACATCTGTTGCGCTTTCCCAGGCAAATTGAACAGGCATTAGGGACAGCAGGATTTCTTATTAAATAAAATCTTGAACGAAACTGTACCTTCCACCACACACAATTATTTTTAATTGTCTGCATCATATAAACTAACCAAGATATATTAGCTTACAAGGTATGCTATTATTGTTCTTATGTACAACTATTTAACCCGCTGTATAGTATAATGAGTATGTAATCTAATATTGCAGGGTCACATAAGTGCATATTTCACAGCAAGACTGTAGAACCTGCGGAACAATCTACCTTGTAGTTAATATACCTTGAAACTAACAACCATACACCTTTCGATGTATAAATAAACACGTGTCTGAACGAACTGTATCAGATTGAAAATCTAAAAATAACTTCAGAGTACGATCAGATACACATAGTGAACTCCATTCATTGGTGAATAGGATGAATACACATCAGTGAAACACGATAGGACTCCTGGAGCTGCATAGTGGGCATCTTGGGGGCAGAGGGTGGGCAATAGGAGGTATGGGGGTGGGGGGACGAGGAATCTTACAAACGAACACTGGTAGTAGACACTCGTATTGATCGAGAGTGTGAGAAATATGAAGAGTCTGCAGTGCTATTCCTACGAGAAAGTGGTGAGGAAGTAACTCGCACGGCAGTACAAGTAATGCCATCAAAGAGAACACAAGATTCGATTTCTGCCCAAATAGCGAGAGGATATCACTGAATAAGCTTGTAACAAATCACATTACTCCGTCACAACCTCAACAGGGTAGGAAAACACTACACTTACTGACTAGAAGACATGGTGGGGTGGGACATGGGCCAATGTCGTAAAGAATGGGAAGAATGACTCTAGAATTATCGTTGTGCTCACTGTTATGTTGTGTTCTTCAGCACTACACACACACGCATCAAGAAGTGTTTATGTATATATATACGCACATTATCTGAAGATGGAAGGTTTAATCTTAGAAGCCTCACAAGTTCAGATTCCCTCAGTAATGCTAATACGAGGAAACCAAGAATGTATTGGAGGTATGAAATGAAAATGAATTATAGTCTACATTAAAAAACATGGTATACGGTGTATAAATTACCCGGTGTGGCAAGTATACGTACGGAGTAGAAATTATGCGTCCGGGATAGCAAGTACGCGTCCGGGATAGCAAGTACGCGTCCGGGATAGCAAGTACGCGTCCGGGATAGCAAGTACGCGTCCGGGATAGCAAGTATGCGTCCGGGGTAGCAAGTATGCGTCCGGGGTAGCAAGTATGCGTCCGGGGTAGCAAGTATGCGTCCGGGGTAGCAAGTATGCGTCCGGGGTAGCAAGTATGCGTCCGGGGTAGCAAGTATGCGTCCGGGGTGGCAAGTATGCGTCCGGGGTGGCAAGTATGCGTCCGGGGTGGCAAGTATGCGTCCGGGGTAGCAAGTATGCGTCCGGGGTAGCAAGTACGCGTCTGGGATAGCAAGTATGCGTCCGGGGTAGCAAGTATGCGTCCGGGGTAGCAAGTGTGCGTCCGGGGTAGCAAGTGTGCGTCCGGGGTAGCAAGTGTGCGTCCGGGGTAGCAAGTGTGCGTCCGGGGTAGCAAGTGTGCGTCCGGGGTAGCAAGTGTGCGTCCGGGGTAGCAAGTATGCATCCGGGGTAGCAAGTATGCGTCCGGGGTAGCAAGTATGCGTCCGGGGTAGCAAGTATGCGTCCGGGGTAGCAAGTATGCGTCCGGGGTAGCAAGTATGCGTCCGGGGTAGCAAGTATGTTTCCGGGGTAGCAAGTATGTTTCCGGGGTAGCAAGTATGTATCAGGGGTAGCAAGTATGTTTCCGGGGTAGCAAGTATGTTTCCGGGGTAGCAAGTATGTTTCCGGGGTAGCAAGTATGTATCAGGGGTAGCAAGTATGTATCAGGGGTAGCAAGTATGTATCCGAGGAAGTAAGTATTCGGGTTAGTAATTATTCGAGGTAGTAAGTATCAGTTATAGTAGCAACTAGCCACCTGTTGTAGAAGGTATCCGTTGTAGCAAGTATGTACTAATTAACATTTCAGTTCAATAAAATAACGAGGCATTTTTTGTGAATTTACAGCACTGATGAAAAAACTTTGTGAATGATATCAAAGAGCTGAGAAACTAATGAGGAAACTACGGACTGAAGTACCTAAGTACCAGACAGAGAGCAAGGAGGTACCAGACAGAGAGCAAAGAGGTACCAGACAGAGAGCAAAGAGGTACCAGACAAGAGAGCAAAGAGGTACCAGACAAGAGAGCAAAGAGGTACCAGACAAGAGAGCAAAGAGGTACCAGACAAGAGAGCAAAGAGGTACCAGACAAGAGAGCAAAGAGGTACCAGACAAGAGAGCAAAGAGGTACCAGACAAGAGAGCAAAGAGGTACCAGACAAGAGAGCAAGGAGGTACCAGACAGAGAGCAAGGAGGTACCAGACAGAGAGCAAAGAGGTACCAGACAAGAGAGCAAAGAGGTACCAGACAAGAGAGCAAAGAGGTACCAGACAAGAGAGCAAAGAGGTACCAGACAAGAGAGCAAAGAGGTACCAGACAAGAGAGCAAAGAGGTACCAGACAAGAGAGCAAAGAGGTACCAGACAAGAGAGCAAAGAGGTACCAGACAAGAGAGCAAAGAGGTACCAGACAAGAGAGCAAAGAGGTACCAGACAAGAGAGCAAAGAGGTACCAGACAAGAGAGCAAAGAGGTACCAGACAAGAGAGCAAAGAGGTACCAGACAAGAGAGCAAAGAGGTACCAGACAAGAGAGCAAAGAGGTACCAGACAAGAGAGCAAAGAGGTACCAGACAAGAGAGCAAAGAGGTACCAGACAAGAGAGCAAAGAGGTACCAGACAAGAGAGCAAAGAGGTACCAGACAAGAGAGCAAAGAGGTACCAGACAAGAGAGCAAAGAGGTACCAGACAAGAGAGCAAGGAGGTACCAGACAGAGAGCAAGGAGGTACCAGACAGAGAGCAAAGAGGTACCAGACAGAGAGCAAAGAGGTACCAGACAAGAGAGCAAAGAGGTACCAGACAAGAGAGCAAAGAGGTACCAGACAAGAGAGCAAAGAGGTACCAGACAGAGAGCAAAGAGGTACCAGACAAGAGAGCAAAAAGGTACCAGACAAGAGAGCAAAAAGGTACCAGACAAGAGAGCAAGGAGGTACCAGACAAGAGAGCAAGGAGGTACCAGACAGAGAGCAAAAAGGTACCAGACAAGAGAGCAAAGAGGTACCAGACAGAGAGCAAAGAGGTACCAGACAGAGAGCAAAGAGGTACCAGACAGAGAGCAAAGAGGTACCAGACAGAGAGCAAAGAGGTACCAGACAGAGAGCAAAGAGGTACCAGACAGAGAGCAAAGAGGTACCAGACAGAGAGCAAAGAGGTACCAGACAGAGAGCAAAGAGGTACCAGACAGAGAGCAAAGAGATACCAGACAGAGAGCAAAGAGGTACCAGACAGAGAGCAAAGAGGTACCAGACAGAGAGCAAAGAGGTACCAGACAGAGAGCAAAGAGGTACCAGACAGAGAGCAAAGAGGTACCAGACAAGAGAGCAAAGAGGTACCAGACAAGAGAGCAAAGAGGTACCAGACAAGAGAGCAAAGAGGTACCAGACAAGAGAGCAAAGAGGTACCAGACAAGAGAGCAAAGAGGTACCAGACAAGAGAGCAAAGAGGTACCAGACAAGAGAGCAAAGAGGTACCAGACAAGAGAGCAAAGAGGTACCAGACAAGAGAGCAAAGAGGTACCAGACAAGAGAGCAAAGAGGTACCAGACAGAGAGCAAAGAGGTACCAGACAAGAGAGCAAAGAGGTACCAGACAAGAGAGCAAAGAGGTACCAGACAAGAGAACAAAGAGGTACCAGACAAGAGAGCAAAGAGGTACCAGACAAGAGAGCAAAGAGGTACCAGACAAGAGAGCAAAGAGGTACCAGACAAGAGAGCAAAGAGGTACCAGACAAGAGAGCAAAGAGGTACCAGACAAGAGAGCAAAGAGGTACCAGACAAGAGAGCAAAGAGGTACCAGACAAGAGAGCAAAGAGGTACCAGACAGAAAGCAAAGAGGTACCAGACAAGAGAGCAAAGAGGTACCAGACAAGAGAGCAAAGAGGTACCAGACAAGAGAGCAAAGAGGTACCAGACAAGAGAGCAAAGAGGTACCAGACAAGAAAGCAAGGAGGTACCAGACAGAAAGCAAAGAGGTACCAGACAGAAAGCAAAGAGGTACCAGACATGTAAAATAGGTATTCATTCCCTATTTAACTTACCAATTAACGGAGTATTACAGTAATCAAATATACTATTAATTAGACGTGTTCAAATTAAAAGATTTGTAATTCAATAGATCAAAGAAACCAATTAATTACTCGATAAGAAATTAACGAACATTATAATTGGATACGTGATTCAATCCTCTGGAGATGAAACAATTTATAAAAAATAATCTTTTTATAGCTGGGAAATTGATATTAGTTTTTACATTAGAAATTGTATGAAGAAATTGCAATAGTTTCAAGAGAAGAGTACACAACCTAACTAGATGACGGGCACTAGTAGAGCGCATACCTTCGTCGCCGCTTATAAATTATCTCAACTATGGACCCAGTCGCTGCTATAACTTAATAATCTGGTTCATGGATATTGACGGATCGTCCCACCAAATTTCAGGCTTTTGAGTTATGAGAGTAAAAAGATGACAAATAAACGCAACCTTAAACATTACCATCCACAATTTGCGAAGGTAATGAAGTATGAAAGCATATAGTGAACTTTAACAACTGTAATTATGAATATAGAGAACAAGATTAGTCAGTTTGGCAGATGCACAGAGCCACTGGATGGTGGCAGTTATATTAAGTATGTAAGAGGCTTCATCACTATAGAGGAGAACATTATTATAAAGTAGGACTCAACAAGTAGGAGGGGTCAGACTGGCGGGAGGATGTCGAGACGGGGGGAAAGATGTCTGGGACTGTTGCCAACATATCGACTACCATGAATAAAAAGAAAATATACCAGCAACTTCGGGATGGTCTTGTGAAGATGCAATATAAAGGGAAATATTGCATGTTATATATATATTTTAGTAGGTGTTTAACGTCTGCAACCGTACCAAAGAATATATCACTGACGTCAGAAGGAAATTAAATACAAGGGACTGGAAGAAGCAGTCAGAAAGGAAAGTGGCTTCATGACAAAGTTACCCACCACCGTTGGTGACAACGCACATGGATGCAAAAAAGCTACTCCGTGAATGCAGTCACTTACAAAGGAATGTGAAGAAAAGGGACACAAGAATTGGTGGCTGCACTTACAGATGGAAGAGGAAAATGAAGAGGTGATATTAAATGAAAATCAAGACCTCGTACTTGAAGAGCATAACCCTAGCGCTATCCTATGAAACTGCAAATACTTTTAAAAAATTATAAAAATGAAAAAAGACAATGCAAAATATGAGTTACAACAGTTAGGGGCCCAAGGAATGCAACCTTCTTCTCTTCCATTCACCACAGACAACTTCAGAAGAGAGCGCCGGGGGAAATAGTGGTAATGATTTATATCATAGAATGAAGGAGTTATATGGAATAAAGGGAATTATTTGGAAATTTCAATTGTAGATTGTAGGTGTTTTATGAAATAAACAATAATGGTGATTTAGATTATAAATTTTTTATGGAATATAGAAAAATGATGATGATTTAGATTATAGGTGTTAAAGGGATTATACCATTATGGTGATTATATCTATAGACTATAGACTGCAGACGTTAGAGGGATTTTTGGAGTGTAATTTCCCTAATGGGAAAAATTAATTTTAACACAATATTAATTTTAGCCCAATAATTGAAATTCAGTGCCTTACAATTTACATACGAACTGCTCATATCCCTAGTCATCTTCAAGAGTGCTACTCATTTAATAGTAACAATAGTTAGAGGAGAATGCAAGTCATATCCTCTACCTTTAGACAACTGATATAGTAGAAGATTAATAGATCTAAGGCCTATTTCACACGGAACTGTTTATTCAACAACAGTGCAACATTAAAAAACGCCCAATCTTAGCGGGCATATAAAATACGCACACATATTCAGTCTTAAGTTTTTCATGCGCCGTTTTACTTACTATGGCATAAGAAAAAACGCTCATGTTTTAGGATCTTCAGTAAAGTGTAACCCATGATTTTGATCAATAATCTAAGTTACTGAATATGAACACAAGAAAGCTACTCCGTGAATACAGTCATTCTAACGAAACAGAGGCAAGCCTCAGTTGCTGCACTCACGGATGGAAGAGGAAAATGAAGAGGTAAGAACCATTTATAAACACAAGACTATAAATTTGTAATAAATTAATAGATTCTCTCCAAACATTGAAGGCCAAACAATATATATATCACTTTCCAAAGAATAAGCTCAATGATATTTAAAAAAGTCATCAGTGGGGTTTAGAGATAGTATATGGCAGATAGGGTTATGGTTGAAAAATAAATTTTCTGAGTTCGGATAACTGATACATCCATAACTAGATATACTCGATATATCATAACTAAATATACTCGATATATCATAACTAGATATACTCGATATATCATAACTAGATATACTCGATATATCATAACTAAATATACTCGATATATCATAACTAAATATACTCGATATACTCGATATATCATAACTAAATATATCATTAGCTAGATATTATAATCTATGTATCGTAGCTACTAGTTGGATATACTCTGGCAAAGGGTAAAGTAAGTAGACAAAAAATTCAGTCTACGGAGTTTGCAACCAGTATTTTATTTACTTTTCAGATAGGCGTAAATATACGTTTGTTACATTATTATAACTCACATATTCTGTAATAAACGAGTCCCGTTATTGTCAATATAGGGCAAGTTACGAATTATTGGTCGGTTCCACATCTTCGGTAACATAAAAAAAATAATACATACTTGCAAGTATTATAGATCCAATTAAAATTAGATTATTATTGTATAGTATGTTTTATATGACCGAAGACGTGAAACTGACCAATAATTCGTAACTTACCCTATATGGACAATAATGGGAAATTTTTAGTTACAAAGTAAGTGAATTTACTCAAAAATAAGAGGAATGACCAAGAAATTAATTATTAAATTTATAGTGGAGTTGTTATCAAGTATTTTCCCCAATATAAATTACATTATTCACGTACTATGACTAGATAGAGTGAACAAAATAATTAAATTAATGACAAAAACATTAACATTGTCAACGGACGGAGAAAATGTTAACATTTGATTTATGAACATCATTTGAAGATGAAACACTGGGATATATTAAAGGTATGGAATATTAATACAATAAACGAATTAATAAATACATTTTTAGCTACAGAAAATGTAGAGCAATGTAATATTATTTGTATTAAGGATGTGCCCGAGAATAAGGGGGTAAATAGCCCAAATTGAAGGGAGATGTACCACTAGGACCCCGATGGTGAGGGGCCCAATAGGTCACGTGCAGGGGGATGGACAGACAAATGGACTCACGCTTCTGCGGCCTTATCCATTACTGTGAAGGAGATTTGCACGGAGGGAATAGGACAATGGAGAGATTGACCGGCAACAGCACACACACTCACACAGCCTCACTGGAAGAACACAGACTGGATACTGAGCGGACGGAGGGACTACACCCCCATTAGTAGAGAGGGGAATGGGGGTGCAGAGGGGGGTTTGTCGAATGGTAATTTTGGGAAACCGAAAAATAAGGAGTATTAATTGATGATACAAAAAAGTTAAAGAAAATAAGGCAATGGTGATATATTTATTTTCATTTAATAATACTGATCGATAAGATTAAAAATTTAAAAATTGAATTAATAATTAAATTGCAAGAGATGATAAGTAGGTCAGTAATTCATTGCAAAGTCTAGTCACTGGTAGCAGATTCTAAAACAGTACATTACTACACAATAGTGTACAGTGGTCCACTAAAAATGTATAATCTACATGTCCATCTTTCAACATAGTACAAAAGTATGCAAGATATTAATGTCATAGATACATAATAGCTACTATGAGTAATAATTAATTAATAGTACATAGCCTAGTACTTGTATTCAATGGCAGTGGGTACATTTTTTTGTGGACACTAGTGTGTATTGTAACAAAGAATCCAGTACATAATCTACTTCAGAGTAAACAGAATAAATATTAAACAAACATTAACTGTCAATACAAATTCAATGGATTACTATAAAGAGCCGAGGAAGAACCAAATTACAACAGTTCTGAGCTCAAAAGTACGCTACATCTATCGATCCCTTTGGTTCAATAACATATGGGGATGTATGTGTCACAGTGACAATATCGTGACAACAGACTAGCCTGAACCGTTAAACAGATAGCTAACAGGCACGCTACTGTACTATTTTACCTGCAGTCCTTCAGAACTGCACGACAGTCCTACAGATGAAAGATATTTTGACAATGAGGAATATTTGGAATTTCCGCTCGTTAACTTAACTATGTTCTTAAAATGATGCCTTCCCCCCCTCCCCCCCAAAAAAAGCAATAATAGCGTATTATACGCTACTGAACAGCTATATGCTGATTGGGTACACTCCGAGATTTTCTTCCGATGCATGAAATTTATTTAAAAATTTTAAAGAGCGAATTCTTTAGTTACTTCAATTGAAAAGAACTCTCCACCTGTAGTGTGGAAGAGTCAAAGCTCCTCCACCTTCCCACTTAAATTGCGGGGGAGAATATCACAGTCCCTCTGGAAGGAGCAGGGCGAAAAAGGCACCTTTAAGCTGCTCTCAATAGCAAGGAATATTCCTCGTGCATTGAATCTTAGTTAGCAGCAACTGATACGGCACATGCAACACAACTCTCATAGCAACAAATGAGAAGCTAAGGACGACTAGTGTGCTATCTGCACACAATTATCAACGCTATTAGAGTAAGTTACGAATTACCGGTCACTGCTACATCTTCGGTCATGTAAGAATGAGTATATAATTACAATTATTTTATTTTAATTGTTATCCAGGATACCTGCAGGTATCATGGATAATTTAAAAATAATAAATATATAAGTTTTTTCCTTATATGAGCGAAGATGTGGAACAGACCGATAATTCGTAACTTACCCCAATTCCTCAAGAATAAAGGAACAGTGGAACAGTCGATACATGAAATATTTTAGAATATTATTAAGACTTTTATATTACTAATATCCATCAAAAGAAGAGTCATAAATTTTATATCCAGATAATAGATGCATTTCTGTACAGAGACAATGCAGTTGTTAATAACAGAGAGAAATCATTAGATGATGTATAAGCTCTATCTACTGAACAAATAATTATAATGGAATTAAATGGAGTGGGCATCACAGAGAGAAATAACGACACACTTTACAACTCACTTCAACATAATAAAGCAACTGGATAATTCAATGTAATTGGAAGAAAAAGGTTCTGTGGGAGTGATATTAGTTTGGAGTTGCTAATTGAGTATCTAATTAAACTATTCCTAGTTAAGACTTTACGAATACTTTAAAACATTCAGAAAATGAATAAAGGATATCTACAAGATGATAGTTTTGATAGTGCAAGTGGTTATAGAATTAATAAAGACTGTATTGGTGAGTTTAAGCAAACTAATTAAATGCTCTGGTGATTGGTATTCTACACTGTACTGTTACTAAGGAGCGCTAGGAAATGAATGATATACTGCTTAATAAACTCTATAACAGTTGTTCTCAGACTCTCATTTCTCACAACCTAAACTGGAAATTACTGAAGAACCACGGACCACCTTTTATATTTACATATAACGTCTATTTTTCAGAAAATGAATATGTATTGATACATGGTAGTGTAGTGATAAATAAATAAATAAATAAACGTCATTTAAACGCCACTTTGATAACAAAAAAGAAGTTATTTAACAACTGAAAATAGTCGAAAAAGCTACTAGACAAAAGAGTTAGTTGTGAACCTACATTTGGTTCATATGTTCACAACGAACCACTTTGGGAAACCCTTCACTAAATCAAAGAAAACCCTTCACTAAATCAAAGAAAACCTTTCACTAAATCAAAGAAAACCCTTCACTAAATCAAAGAAAACCCTTCACTAAATCAAAGAAAACCCTTCACTAAATCAAAGAAAACCCTTCACTAAATCAAAGAAAACCTTTCACTAAATCAAAGAAAACCCTTCACTAAATCAAAGAAAACCCTTCACTAAATCAAAGAAAACCTTTCACTAAATCAAAGAAAACCCTTCACTAAATCAAAGAAAACCCTTCACTAAATCAAAGAAAACCCTTCACTAAATCAAAGAAAACCCTCTAAATAAAAAAAATCTCCATATGAGAATAATAGCCTCCATATGAAATAATAGCCTCCATATGAAAATAATAGCCTCCATATGAAAATAATAGCCTCCAAATGAAAATAATAGCCTCCAAATGAAAATAATAGCCTCCAAATGAAAATAATAGCCTCCAAATGAAAATAATAGCCTCCAAATGAAAATAATAGCCTCCAAATGAAAATAATAGCCTCCAAATGAAAATAATAGCCTCCATATGAGAATAATAGCCTCCATATGAGAATAATAGCCTCCATATGAAATAATTTCAATAATTCAATACTCTACAACCCCTTACACCGAGTGACGTCACACAGTCTACACTCCCATCTGTGATTCAGTCACCACATAGAGGGGGGAGTCCCCCCAAACGGGGTGAAGGGGGTAGAAGTCACATGAGCACTGAGGGGGGCAAAGACCCCTCTCTTTTGGTGGATGGGGAAGGGAGCGTCCACCCCCATAAGGGAGCGTGACTGGATCGATCATTAAACTCTGTGACGTCACGACACACAGACTAAACGTACATTGTAGCCATACTTAGCCAGAAAATGTGTATCAGGGATACCGAACGGAGTGCATCAGGGAAACCGAACGGAGTGCATCAGGGATACCGAACGGAGTGCATCAGGGATACCGAACGGAGTGCATCAGGGATACCGAATGGAGTGCATCAGAGATACCGAATGGAGTGCATCAGAGATACCGAATGGAGTGCATCAGAGATACCGAATGGAGTGCATCAGAGATACCAAATGGAGTGCATCACGGATACCAAATGGAGTGCATCAGGGATACCAAATGGAGTGCATCAGGGATACCAAATGGAGTGCATCAGGGATACCAAATGGAGTGCATCAGGGATACCAAATGGAGTGCATCACGGATACCAAATGGAGTGCATCACGGATACAAAATGGAGTGCATCACGGATACCAAATGGAGTGCATCACGGATACAAAATGGAGTGCATCACGGATACAAAATGGAGTGCATCACGGATACAAAATGGTGTACACCACGGATACCACCAGCAATGGACTGCATCACGGATACCCCCCAGCAATCACTGCTAGCAATTAGCTCCTCTCAATCAGTATAAAGTTAATACACTTATCTCTCAGAGGCAGCAGTGAGACATAACAAAGAAAACAAGTGAAGCAGTAAATAATAAACTAAACACAGGGAGAGCTGAAGGAGGAGGAAGAAGTTCTACCTTAGCACATACAGGTACAGACTACTGTGTTTCAAGTAAAAAAAACTATGTACAAGGGACTTCAGAGGTAAAACAAACAACGAGTTTGTTTGAGGCAAATGTTAACCAGTGTTGATAACCATGTGGGTAAGGTGGATAATGATAACCACTGTTAACCACGTGGTTAAGGTGGATAAGCAAAGGTAGAGGGTTGAGTAATTTCTCTGGGGATAACAGTGTATACATGGTAGAATGGATGGGACTAACTTTGAGTCATAAAATGGTCGAGTCATCAAAATTGTACACGAGGCAACAAAACAACGAAATAGAAGGACTATTCATAGTCAAGTTTATATATAATTTGTTTACCAAATCAACCAGCTTTTAATTTGCCAGATGTCATATGAGTTGCAATTTTAAATTCTAATGTGTCCATTTTATTAAATGTACCCGAGTGTTTTAGTTTCAAGTTAATTTTCCATACAAAAGAAATAAAGTCAACAACAACAATCAGTGGGTGTTCTTAGGCTGCGCTGCTATCGGTTTGCCGCGATAAAAAATTAACTTATTTAAACATCATACATATATAATAAGTAGCTACCTTGAGTAAATTACGAATTATTGGTCAGTGTCACATCTTCGGTCATATGAGAAAAAACTGAAATTTTAATTATTATTATACAGTTTTTCTTAAATGATCGAAGATATGAAACTGACCGATAATTCGTAACTTACCCTACACACCAAATATCCACAGCTCAATAGAAAAGTAGTCAATACACATACCTTGGATACCTTTAGCGAAGCATGAAGAAAGAAACATGAATTAGTAATTTATACGCAATCAAGTAAAGCTTATTAAAATTGATAGTACAGCAGTAATTTGGAGAGATATTATGGCTGTACTATCGTTCAGAGATGTATCGATACCGTTACAGTGAATTATGGAGTATTAGTTCAGACATTACTCAGAGCCACTTCATATCCCAGATGCACTACATAGTTTTCTATGATCAAAATCATAGAAAACTATGGTTTTACTGAATTAGATTGTCGTCTTTTTTGTATCCAATTAAACGCGAGAATAAAAAAAAATGAGCACAATAATATTGGTCAACAAAAGGTTGCATCTCAATTAACATGTCATCGTTTTACTCAACCGATGCTAGAGTATTAGACGATAAATATCGTAGACAAAGGATATGCAAGCAATACTAACAACAAAGTAACTTTGAGAATCTTTACGACATATCGAATTGCACCATTTAAATTGATTGGCATCCTTACCTGCCCGCAACGGCAAGATCTGCCGTGTAGGACGCAGACGCTGGCAAAGCTGGTAGACGACCGTACAGGTACTGGAAACTGAGCAGCATGAATGGGGGAGAAGAGATGGGTGAATGGGGGAGAAGAGAGATGGGTGAATGGGGGAGAAGAGATGGGTGAATGGGGGAGAAGAGATGGGTGAATGGGGGAGAAGAGATGGGTGAATGGGGGGGAGGGAGAGAAATGAATAAATTGGAGGAGACAGAGAAAGGAGTGAATGGTGAGAAATAAATAAATGAAAGGGGGAAGAAAGAAGTGAATGGGGAAGAAAAAAAGGAGAGAATGGGGGGAGAGAGAAATGAATGAATGGGTGATATATTCAAGCTAGTTCAGAGACAATTCCACAACATTATTTTCATTTCCCACCAGTTTATAGCAGGCATAGTTTCCAAGTAGTTATGAGTTTCCATATAAAGAAGGTTAAACTAACAATATTATTTATTAATCTATGAAATAGAAAATGTTTTTTCACCATATTGTAGCAATTTCCATATTATCAATTAATAATGAATTGTATTACACAATACATATAAAAACAAACAATAAAAATAGATAATTACCCGTAACATTAATAATTGATTGTATTGTACACAATACAAATAATGATAAAATTATAAAAATAGAAGATTGCCCGCTATATTAATTTGAATTGTATACAGAATACATAAAATATACAACAAAATAGATAAGTACCCGCTACATCAATTTTCTATGACAGCAACAGAAAATATTGGCAAGCTCTGGATGACTGTCATATTATATCAAAAAGAAAATAATTAGGAGAGAACACCTTTTAACGTGAGCAGATAGGAGAAAAATAGAATGATTTTTGAGACAAAAAAAATAGGGAAGTTACGAATTATCGGTCGGTTTCACATCTTCGGTCTTATAAGAAAAAAATTTATATAATAATATTATTTAATTTCTTCGTTCATATGAGAGAAAAACGATATAATACATAATATTTTAAATAAATGATTATTATATAGTTTTGTATTATATGACCGAAAATGTGAAACTGACCGATAATTCGTAACTTATAATATTTAGGTTTAATAAAAAAGGATGCAGTGAAATAACTTGAAAATATCTAACACACTATTTTCTTAGACGTTAATAACTGCATAAAGAACAGGGTGGCAACTCTAAGGTAGATATTTTAAGGTCACTACCACTAAGAATATAGTTCAAAAATATTGGTCCTTGCGAATAAGTTTTTTATGATAATCTCTTTAAGGTTATCAACTCTTTGATTGGCTATGGAGATTGACCAATGAGTGTGAAGGGGGCGTGCCGCCAACGTACCCCCCCCCCCCCTCCCCAGGTCATTAAAAAATCATTAAGTGTACAGTGCAACAAACCAGCGGATACAACAAACTATATATTTTACAACCAACTTTGTTGAGATTTTGAGTTCATATTATTGGAAAAGAAATTTAATTCAACTCATAACTATATAGAAGGAGGAGCCAAAAGGCGGGCGGAGCACTGACTGTTCAGTGCTGCTTCTCTTGTTGGCTCCAAATCCCTCCCGACTAATCAGAGAAGATTTAACCTTAAAAGCTTT
Organism: Caprella mutica; assembly: GCA_947561585.1. Classification (NCBI taxonomy): domain Eukaryota; kingdom Metazoa; phylum Arthropoda; class Malacostraca; order Amphipoda; family Caprellidae; genus Caprella; species Caprella mutica. The sequence continues at coordinate 59,478 of CANNZV010002277.1, forward strand.
ATCTGTAAAAACATTATTCTTGCAGCACTGTACCGATTGGAAATTATGAGGTAGAGTCAATATATGAAAAATATAATGCGGTTCACTATATTTTTAAAATTATAGACAGAGGAGTCATAACCATTTATGACACACTAATTGGAATATTTCTCCCAAGGATTAGTAAGTTCTTTTCACCATTTAAATTAAATCAATGAAACACATAAACTACTTAAATACTATAAAGTGGATTGCAAGCACAGCAACTATGATGCAGACATTTATTTCAAAGCTACAATGTGAATAAGTAATTAATGTAACTACAATGCATACTTTAGAGCAATGAGAAGGACAAGTGACTTTTAGGACACTAAGCTTTAGTGGAATGAAAAAAAAGTCGTTCAGATTTCGTGCAGGAAAACCTATTAAAGCAGTGAAACTTGAGAAACACTCAAGAAAAGGAGAAACATTCAGGAAAAACACTCGTGATGGATCATTGGCAGTGAAGAGAGCATTTCATTAAAAACTCATCTTTTAAAGAAAACATCAGTTATTAGCAGAGAAAAATACTGTAAAGTATTAGTAGTTCTCACTCACATGCAGGTAGTGTTTCACATCGAGAGAGGGATTAGTTACTCACATGTGAGTAAAGTAGAGTACTCAAATGTAAGTAAAGGATTAGTTACTCCCACGTGAGTATTGTGTTAGTTACTCACATGTGAGTAAAGAGTTAGTTACTCTCATGCAGGTAGTGTTATTTACTCACATATGAGTGAATAGTCAGTAACTCAATTCGAGGGAAGGATTAGTTACTCCCATGCAGGTAAACTGTTATTTACTCACATTCGATGAAGGATTAGTTACTCACATGTGAGTATAGTGTTAGTTAGTTACTCACACATGAGCACAAAGTACTCACATTGGTGCCGCTGCAACTGCAGTGCTGAACTCGCTGAACACCTCATTGGCCTTAACGACACTGGGTGGGTGAATGAAAAAGGATGAGCCTCTAAACAAATCAAAATGAACAGAATGAGGAAATAAACTCTACACGAAAAGAGCAAACAAATAAACATAATGCAATCGTGAATAATTTACCAGGGAGAGAAGCAAGTAATATGTAATAAATAATACTAAGTGGCTCTACTTCAATAAAATAAGGACTGAAAATGTTGCAGGAAAGTAAGTAGCGTAACCAGCTACCACAAAAAAAAAACAAGAAACTACAATTACTCTTTTAGCCTATTAAATATTTAGCTACATTACCCTACATAGGGAAATTTACCCACAGTTAAAGAAACACTGACATAGAGTAACTTAACTAATTCCTCTATAATCACAATATTTAGAAAAAAAAACTATAAACCTTCATACTTTCTCCATCAGAGTAAAAAATATTTCTTTGTAAAAGCTTCGCATGAAAATTTATGCTGAAATATTTTTTAAAATTAAGTTTATTAAAGCTTTAACAAAGTTGGCCTTTTTAAAGTTGAATGAACCAAAAGACAAAACTCTTCTGAAAAACTACACATAAAAATCGTCAATTGAACAACCTAATAAATCTTCAAAAGGCTGCCAATAAAAATTCTTTGTGAATTATTTACAAGTTATGAAACGAGTGCATCACCTTCTCAATTCCATGAAATATTTACCATCGAATAATTCAGAAGCGTGTATACTAAGGTAAGTTCCAAATTATCGGAAAGTTCCACATCTTCGGTCATATAAGAAAAAACAATATAGAAATAATTAATTTTTTAAAATTTTTATTGGTATCCATGATACCTGCAGGAGTGCAGGTATCATGGATACAAATAAAAATCAAAATAAAATGAATTATTTCTATATTGTATTTTCTTATATGACCGAAGATGTGGAACTGACCGATTATTCGGAACTTACACTAACTAAGAAATTTCGAAGATATTTAAGTAACATGCCCACAGACTTAGAGAAATAAAGTGAATAAAAATCTATTCTATAGTAGTGCTATAGTAAAATACAGTGATTTACTGTATAACTGAACATTACTTTAAAAAATAGTGAATATGGTATTTAACTCCAAATCTATGGACACTGCACCATGCTAACCTAAATTAGGACATCGAAAGTGTACAGTGAAAATATATTCACCGAAAAGTAACAATTAGGGTAGCTACCACTTTTTTTTAGTAGGGATTTAACGTCTGCTTTGGAGCCAAAGGCCATATCTCTGACATCAAAAGGAAATTAAATACAAGGGACTGGAAGAAGCAGTCAGAGAGGAAAGTGGCTCCATGAACAAAGTCACTTACCACCGTCGGTGACAATGCTCATGGATGCAGAAAAGCTACTCCGTGAATGCAATCACTTACCAAGGAATGTGACGAAACGGGACACAAGCACCGGTGGCTGCACTCACGGATGGAAGAGGAAAATGAAGAGGTGATAGTAAATGAAGCCTACGAGCCTACCTAAAACAAAAATCTAAGACCTCGTAGTTGAAGAGCATAACCCTAGCACTATCCTCTAAAACTGCAAGTAGCGTTTAAAAAAATGATAAACATGGTAAAAATGAAAAAAGACAATCCATAATCCAAATTACAACAGTTCGGGGCGCAAGGGACGCCACCCCCCCCCCCCCCCCCTCTCTTCCATTCACCACAGACAGCTTCAGGATAGAGCCCCTGGAGGCTAGCTACCACTTGGTAGCACACTACATCATTAGAGTCTTCAGTACATCACTAAATTTGGTCTTAAGTAAAGAAACTACAAAGAAAGATTAATGCAAATACAATTGAAAATTAAAGACCAAGATTATAGTTCGTTAATTTTAAGCTGAGTCCGAGAAATATAATAAGGTGTTTCTATGAAAAATGCTAGAACGAACAAAGCCAGAAAATAGGACAAAAAATAAAAAACAATCAAATTGAACTTATGGGAGGAAAATGAAGAGGTGATAGGAATGGAAGCCTATCAACGGAATACATTTAGCAAATGATAGGAGCATAGGAATCCTATAACATAAATAATAATGTGAAGAGACAAAATAAAGAGAGCTAAAAAGAGTAAAATGAAGAGCTTTTCACTACGTATCTTCCCAAAAAAATAAGCAAGACATTCTCCTGTTAAACCTAAATGTACAGCCAGAAAAGAGAACCTAACTAAATCCTATGAATGGGAAAGGAAGAAACTCTCCTTTAATGGAAAAATTTCCGGATTTGCGAACTAAAGAAAGTTTTCTTCAGTTGTTCACAATAATAAAGTTAAGTTTTCAAAAGTGACTGAAGACTGAGAGTTGCATTAGGTATTATATTTCTCATTTGTTTTTGGAAGAAAATACCTAGGTAGGAGCTTTACATAGGAATGATTCTGAAGAATTACATAGAAATTATTTTAAAAAAGCAATATGGATTTCATTAATTAAGAAATAATACGATGCTAAAAAAAATTTCGAAATAAAGAATATAACTTCTAAAAGTAGGGTACGATCCAAGTTATCGAACAGTTCCTCATTTTCGATCACATGAAACAATATAATTTAACATTTTGACTATTCTAATTCATATCCCTGATAGCTAGCTACCTACGATTATCATGGATACAATACCCATAGGTATCATGGATACGATAGCTACAGGTATCATGGATACGATAGCTACAGGTATCATGGATACGATAGCTACAGGTATCATGGATACGATAGCTACAGGTATCATGCATACTATACCTGCAGGTATCATGCATACGATACCTGTAGGTACCATGGATACGCATGAAGCTGAGCATTAAGTTTTATAGTGGCTTCTTCTACTAATAACTAAAATGTGGAACTCTTCAATAACTCTGAACTTGCCCTAGAAAGCAAATAATGGAATGTTTTGGTGTGTTCTACTTCATGACTCACCTCAGTTCGATAGTTAGTCGCCAGAATATATATACACATGATCAGGTCTCTCTTTCGTATAGCTATACATACACAGCTAATTGTGAACACTATATACACATCAGTAGGGTTGTGACAATATGCTTTTAAAATCATAGATCTTAAGAATATCATAGACTGAAAGAAATGGTATCGAATACTATAAACCACTGGTTTAGAACCATTCAATACTGATTAATTCTATCCGTCTGTAATATTTTCAGGATCTATGACTTTAAAAGCATATTGTCACAACCCTATACATCATGCAGAACTACAAGGTATGCATCAGCGAAAAGGTATCACATTATTGGTTAACTTTAAATGGCATCACTTCAAAATAAGCGCAATAAGCACTAGCTTTTGATGATTAAGAGTTGAATAGAAGTAAACTGTTGAGACAAGGCATTGCAATGTGAATAGAGTCGCTGATGCATGACCTCTATCGAGACTGTGTGCAGGATATAAAGCATTCTCCGCATATAAACAATCAAAAGAATGTACAAAATTAAGAAGGGGGGAATGGCTAGCAAGGTATTGATTGATAGGGTGGCACAGTGCGAACGATCTATAATCAAAGTAAAATGTTTTAATGCTTGTTGGCAGTGTGATATATGAGGTGATTTCAAACTAGTCACATGGTAGCTACCAAGAATATTTTGGGGTAAGTTACGAATTATCGTTCGTTTTCAAATCGTCGGTCATATCAGAAAAAGTACATTATAAAAAATGAATAATTATTATTATATCATTTTTTCCTATATGACCAAAGATGTGAAACCGACTTATAATTAGTGACTCACCCTAACTAGATAGCTAGATATAGTTGATCTATAGTCAAAAGGAGACGGTTTTTCTATTGTACAGTAACAACTAATCACACAATAATGAGGGCTTACTTTGAGAAAGTAATGCACTAGATATTCAATAGAATTAGTATAATGACAGAATCTCTTTACCAAGTAAATAGAAGATATAGCCAACACTACAAGTTACTACCTATCTATATATGCAATGATTTAATAAAAATATAATATCGATAATGTAAGCATATATAAATCCTTGCTTGAAAACTGAAGCCTCAAATTACTGTCCTTAGTACCTTTCGATGTTCTAAGGTTTCTTTGCTGCTCTTATTTTAAGACACTTATTTTCTAGGCAACGGGAAATTGTTAATTTACTCTTAACTAAAAAAAGAAAATAAAAAACTGATTTAACAGTTTAGTGAATTATACAGAAAAGTAAACAGTAGCTAAAGGCAATACATTAATTGTTTTAAGAACCTTTATCATTTCAAACAATGTACTTGTAGTAGCTAACACCAATTCTCAAATGACTAAGTAAATGGCTAACTAAATATTATTATGCTGAATGTTCTATGGCACCATTAAAATAGGCTTAGTTAGGATGTGAATGGAAAAGTTAAAACCAACAATTCATTTTCCATTTCATACAATACCGAAAACATTATAACTAACTTTAGAATTATATATATAGGGTAGTTACGAATTATCGGTCAGTTCCACATCTTAGTTTAAATAAGAGAATATGATGAAATAATTATTATTTAATCTATATTAATTGGTTATAAAAATTAAATTATTATTATAAAGTTTTTTCTTATATGACCGAAGATGTGGAACTGGCCAATAATTCGTAACTAATACTATCAGTATTTGAGTACAGGACCACAACTATTCACACCAATCACATTGTACTCACGGCTGACTTTCCCGCACGTTCTTCAGTCCCAAGTTGATATCGTCACTGAGTTCCTTCCAGACGGTGATGCCGAGGCGCCTCTTGAGCTCATTGGCATGACCAACTTTAGACGCCAACACCTGACGAAGAGTTGCTATTTCGTCCTCCGTCTGAAAGAAAAACGTATCAGCAACGAGGGAAAATGAGGAATAAATATTTAACTAGAACTAAAAATAGCTTTCGTTAGTCAGTTACTGAAAGTTCCACAGCGCCATAGAATAAGAAACAAGTTAGCCATAATTTCTAACTCAATTTTTCTCCAAAGGTACGTTTTCCACACAGTGATTATTGCGATATGAATACATTGAATTAGTGCTTAGTGATCGTTGCAAAACAGTCCTATAGGAATAGCATTGAAATAAAGCTCAGCGAAGATCAAACAATCTATGCAGGAACTTATAGTACGTTTAGCATGCAGCGATTGTTGCGATGATCGAAACAATCGCAAATGCAAAACGTTCCTTCAAACCAACACTCACAATTTTCGTTTCTCCAAACGAAATATTAGTTTTTATATGAAAAAAAACCTGTGTTGCTAACATGCATTTATTCCCCTCTCACCTTTGCCAACTCTGACTCCCACTCAGCATTCTGTTTCTCCTGGTCCTCGGTGTTGAGAGCCGCCATGTTCTCATGAACTCCACTGTCGGGGGTGGTGACAGTGCTGGTGGGGGTTGCTTCCACTCCCATCTCAGTGGCTAGAACAAAAGAGTGAGTGTCAGGTGAAGACATAACTCTAGGTTGGTACGATATTAGAGTAAATTATGAATTATCGGTCAGTTTCACATCTTTGGTCATGTGAGAAAAAACTATATTACAATTGTTATTTTATTCTAATTATAATTGGTATCCATGATACCTGCAGGTATCATGGATACCAACTAAAATAAAAATAAAATAACAATTGTAATACAGTTTTTTCTTATATGACCGAAGATGTGAAACTGATCGATAATTCGTAATTAACCCTACCAGATTCAAGATAAACTTTTTATACATAGAGTGCAGTACCCAATTTAATTCATTAGGTATAAAAATACCCGGTTGTCATTTAGAAAATTGGATATTTGAACTCTAAGGACTTACCAAGTAACCTCTTAATCCTGAATTTGCATTTGTCTGGTAGACCTCTGAGCCGCGGCGGAAATCTAGCAAAGTATTCTTTTAAATCCCCCCTCAAATTATCAGAAGATATCGGTTTGCCGCCAACCAATAACACTGGTCTGGGTCTCAATCTAATATTCACACGAGAAGACCGTTCAGACTTGACTCCATCAAGCCTGACGTCTACTCGATTATCTATACTAGGATTCGTGAGTGCATTAACAGATTCGCCTAAAGTGGAGAACTGGAGGTACCTAACATGCTCCTGATGAGCCGAGACACGAGATCTGTAATCTTTGGACAAGTTGTCGTAAACTACTTTGTAATCGCCATCAGGTGTGAGATAAGCCTCTGCTACTTCATCCTCAACACTCAACGACCTGCCTAAGGATGCCGGTCCAGAATAGAGGTCAAGAGCATCGCTACGATGAAGTTCTCTCAAGAAACGACCAGCGGTGAGAGACGGGTCGGTATCTGCCTCAATAGTACCTTCACTGGTTGAGTCATTGACGTTATCAGTGAGACTGCTTGGTCCTGATCCACAGAAATCTAGGTCTAGTGTGAGGTAGTCACTTTTAACTGATATACCCATGTCCTGTAGCTGATTAAGCAAGTCTTCAGAGTTATCCAAGTGACTGTCAGTGGTGATATCACTCACAAACTCATAGCCATAGGAAGGGTCTTCGTACTCTAGGACAGTCATCAAATACTGGTTTAAATCTAGGTGGGGTTCGTCATCTAGGTATTCCTCTGAATGGGTCAGACCGTAAGCACTCAATGAGGCTGGTTCACAAGTACTGTCTGTTCTTTTTAAGGGAGGCTTTTCGATAATATTGCAGTTATCATCTGCCATATTTTCAGCAGGTTTAGTTCCATCTTGAGGCAAAGTCCACACCTCTTCTACAGTAGCATTTCGCGTCAATTTATCCATGTTGCAGATCATCAACCAAGATATCCTCCTAATAAACTTATGTTGAAAGACTCAGTCATTGCATACATTTGCAACAAGCGATATACGGATATATCGAATAGATATCCATTCAATTTTCATATTTAGAATATATAAATAAACCTATCAATTTCCTGACAAAATAATGAAACCATTCTACAACTGTAAACTTAAAACATTTTCAAGGTATCCATGAAGTCACGCACCGAAAAATGCATGATGTCATATTATAATTAAATATAGTAGTTATCGAAAAAAGGGAATAAATCAGATGTGAATTAGAATATATAACAAACCTTCACGTAATATCATATAGGGTATGCTACGAATTATCAGTCAATTCCACATCTTCGGTCATATAAGAAAAACGATATAATAATTATTATGTACTTTTTATTTTATTGTTAATTTGTTATCCATAATCCTGTAGGTATCATGGATTAAAATAATAAGGATTATTGTATCTTTTTTTCTTATATGACCGAAGATGTTTAAATGACCGATAATTTGTAACTTACCCTAGATAATATATCTTACACGAATTCAGAATTACGGTATTTAATAATATTTTTCAATACTAATTTCTCAACTGTATATTAATTTCAGCTGTGAGCTAAATAATCAGATGGCTAAAATATATATCCGCAACTACAGAACCATGGCAGTTCTACGTTCAAAATCCCCTCAGCTGATTTAGTTTGAAAGGTTGCACTGTACGTGCAGCTGAGCAATGCACTAGCGAAATATTTAAAAGTGAAAGTTTGGGATAAAACGAGAAAGCAAGTAGAATATTCCAACGAGTAAAGAACTTGAATAAGCTTTGAAACTGATTAAATATATTAATTGAAGTTAAAGAAAATAGTCATTATGAATAGATTATAGAGAAATCAAACTATATATTAAAGTGAAGTTTAAATTAAAATGTAGGCTAGAGTCACTGTTGCATTAATCGAACACAGTCATTTAGATTCTATTAACCCCCCCCCCCCTTCCCTTTCTCCCTCCCCCACTTATCGTCACGCCAATTAGACCCCCCTCCCCCTTAGAACACGTGGCAACCACCAAAACTTTCGAATAGTACAACGATTATCACCTTGTAAACTATCTTCATACATATTTAGTGAGTCAAATGAATCTATTCAACGAATGTTCCAGGGAGCAATGGAATTGCTTCAGTGAGCCAATTGCACAACCGCAAACGTTAGGAGCATAAAAAGAGAGAACTGCCGCAGCCACACTCTCATCACAGTCACACAGACACTGAACAGATGATCGCTAGACAGGCACTGGAAGAAGCCACACACTGGTTAACATTTTCTTTCTTCCGTGGAGGTGAAGCCTAACAAGATGAAGAATGGAGATATGTTCAGTGATGCCTTCTTGGGCAAACAAAATGTCTATGCATAAAAGCATTACTCTTCTTTGATATTTCTAAACAATCACATAGTGTAAGTTACGAATTATCGGTCGGTTTCACATCTTCGGTCATACGATAATGCGATATAATAATGAAATAAATAATTATCTAGCCTATAATTTTTGTTATATGCCCGAACATGTGAAACCGACCGATAATTCGCAACTTACCCTAAATCTACAGTTAATAACCGTACACGATACGTCCAGAGATGAATATCAAGTCTATACATTCCAACACGTAAAAATTCGGTAAACCAGAGTAAATTAAGTTATCTATACACAAGCTATCAGAGAAAATTTCTCAAGAAGTTTAATGTCGAAACATTGGTTGTGGTTGGTTTCTGACCACAGACAGACTCCCATGCTAACGAACTTTTACTTCCTTGTAAACACTCCTTGAATTCAGAGAGATTATATAAGCTAGAGAAAACAACTTATCTTTAGGAATGTATCAGGAACAAGAATGAGGAACCTGAACAGTAAGTCTGCTTACGCATGCAGAAAGAATGAGTAGAGGAAAAGATACAAAAGGAAGATAAAAACTATGTTTTACCAAATAACACTATTACAGCGGTCCAAAATGAAGACCTACCTAAAAAAAACATTGAGGACAGCAAGAGGTTTTTGCAATAGCGATCACAAAATCTAGTCTGAGAGTCAGTCCTTCCACCCACGTACCTTCAAAAGTTGATACAAATAATTTAATAGTGGAGAGGGGGGAGGAGGGGAGGTAACGTATCTTTGAGATCTCCCGGTAAATTGAAATGAAGTGAACAAAAAAGACACCACCATTAGTTTACAAGAGCATGGATGTAAAAAAGCTACTCCGTGAATACAGACTCTTATCAAGGAATGTGACAGAAAGGGACTGAAAATGAAGAGGTGGTAGGAACCCAAAAAACCCAATAGCTACATTTGAGGTTATCGATTATAGACAAAATTGAAAGGACAATCCATAATGTGAATTGAAGTTGAATGGCACCCCTTCCCTTCCATTCACCACAGACAGCAGTAATATGGAGTCCATGCGTGCTATCACGTATAATATAGCTACGCTTTATTCAATTTATTACCTAAATTACATCAATCAATGTTAATAACATCTATCATGCTAATTAATATAGCTATGCAATGCATGGAAGTTTAAGCTAATAACTATTAGAGGCTTAAATAGGTTCCATCCCCCTTTACTGCACTTTGCATGATATAGAATAATTGTAAAAAGGACTTATGAGGATTACTAAATAGTGACTTACTAAGGAAGTAAAATGAAGTGTGAACATACCTCAGTGACAGCAGTATAGTTGAATTTTGTCAAAAACTTCAAACGGTACAGGATTGCAAATTTGCAATAGAAAATAAGTTGTACTTTTATTTTACTATTAAATTTCAATAATTTCAATTAAATAAAAGCTGATTAAATACTATTTGTTAGAACTAAATTTTATTCAATGAAATCAATTTTTTGACAGAACAATGTTAGATGACCTTTTCAAGAAAAAATATGTCTAACTGTTCTTTGGGAAGAACTTAAAAAAAAAATTTAAATCATAATGTAGCATAACCTAGCTACATTTATTTTTTCACTTCTTATTGCTAGAACATCATTATATTGAACAAATTTGATCATTTTTTCATACAGTTAATGGGTTAATAGTTAGCTATTGTACACAAATGGAATGAATAACACCATAGAATAAACAGCTACTAATAGCCAATTATTCTATATGACAAATTCTAAGAAGTTATATTTACATTCCTTACTATGTGGACACATAGCATCCAGTCACATTTGAACCAACAAAGAAGTTAACTAAATTATTCTTTGTCTGACATCACATTATATACCAGTGCCATCACAGATGTTCTCAATCTAGAACGCAATATCTATACACTAGGTACACATGTGTTCAAAACACAGAGAAACATTCACCTATATCAACTACCTATTTTAGGCCAAAACTTATAGAAACTCCTTAAATTTTCTAACTACATCCTTGAAATTAAAAAACTAAATATTTTCATATATTATGAATATATTTAATTAAAAATGGCAATGTTTTCAATTGGGAAAAGAGAGAACAAACCCCCTATGAGTCACAACCAAAAGGCAATAGCCAGCAGCAGGGAATGCGTAATAGAAATGAGTCATTTGAAATAAAATCCAATATAACAAGAGGGTGAATGGCTGTACACACGCAGGGTTTTTAAAGTCTTTCCATCAGATTTTTTCAATGATCCTCTTACTTTTTCCTTGAGACTTTTGAATCATATAATAAAAAAACAATATAATTTTTATTTCTTATATGATTCAAAAGTTTCAAAAAAAGTAGGAAGAGCTTAGCAAAGAGTCTGGTGGATGGAGCCCTTAAAAAATCGGTGTTTTTACTATTAGAATTTGCATGAGAAACAAATAAGGAATAAATTATTCCAATTTCTGTTTTCTTCTACATTATTAATCATTATAAATAATGAGTTATAAACATATAAGCTAGAATGAATATGTCATTTGGCAATACTTATAACTTATAAGTTGGTTCATAAATGGAATTCTTTTAGGAGTTGAGTTACAAATGACCTTGACCTTAATCTTTGACATTTGACTCAATTGCTTCCAAAATCTAATCTAATCGTTCCTGGACATTGACTGATCATCCCATCAAATTTGAGGTAATTTGGTTGAATATTTCTCGAGTTAACATGACCTTTACCCCAATTGCTCCCAAAAATTCTACCAATGGTTCATGACATTGACAAATCGTTCCACAAAATTTCAGGCAATTTGGGTAAATACTTTTTCAGTTATGCTAATAACAAGATGATAAATAAATAAATGCTGCCTAAAATATATTAAATCTCTGACAGTCAAGGAGACACATAATGCAGAGTGTAGTCTTGGGGGCACACTCTTAGCTATATATTCCTATATTACCATTAATTTTGAGAAAAAAGGGAATATTCTTGAGGACTAACTGAATTAAGACAAATGTTGGTGGTTTTTCTTTGCAGACTGTTGACAGATTTGTTTATCTTTCAGAGATTGGCAAACAGTATTCCAATTGCTAGTAAAATCTTCACAAAAACTGTATTCCAAGATATCAAGCTAATTTTTTTATTTTAAGTTAAAGATCTTAACATGGGAACATAAGAATTAATTATAAATATGCGGCCAATTAGACCGATGTTTCAACCTTTAAAAGATAGCTTATGGACATAACTAGTCATCAATCAGCATGAGACTTTCTAGCACATATTACAGAGAAGTCAGATAAGACCCTCATACACTAGCGCTCATCACAATCAACGATCCTGTCAGTAGCAAGCCAAAAAAGCTTCAATTGCGTGAGCAGCACTGATGAATGTCACAGTCACATCAAGAATGTTTCAATTTTTGACTTACTAATGGCAGTGATAAGGAACGGTGAGGTTGATGAGAGCTCTTGTATAATGTCAGCAGTGATGAATCAAACGTTTTCCTCAGAAAAACAGTTTGTCAATTTTCAATAATTAATACCAAACTGCAGGAAATTGATTTGCTTCATGCATATTATTTAATGATAATGCATCTAGTTTTGATATGAATTATTTTAAAATATTATGATAGATAAACATTAATTATATAATGATATAAAATACTTCAGCTGAAATACTTCGCTATAATCAGATGACAGCAGGCTGCATGTATGAAAGTTTGGGACTGAATGTCAATTTTCAGTCAATGTTCCATTGACTGAAAACAAAGTTTAGAAGCACATCACTGGCATCAGTAATTACTTGCACTGGGTGGTCATGGGGCTTTACACCCCAGTCACCACTCATAAGGAACAGTAACTGATCTCTGTGAAAAGAGTGCAAGTGTATAATGCCTTTGAAGCCAATTAATTAGCTTTCATTTCATGATTTTGTAAGGTCAAAACTCAGATATGATCCTATTCATATGTGTAATTGGCTTAACATTTTTGAATGAATTCCTATACTCTAATCTTAATTTTGAATTGAAATTATCAAAAACTAGATTATGTGCACTCGGTAGAGCGCATACCTTCGCTGCTGCTTATCCGTTTGCTACCAAAATCAAATAAACTAGTGACTGGATAATGACCAATTGTCATTCCAAGTTTCATGCAATATGGTTCAATACTTTCCGAGTTATTGAGTTATAAATGACCTTGAGCTTTGACCGGAACGCTACCATAATTCTACAAGATGGTTCCTGGACATTGTCAAATCGTCCCATGAAATTTCAGACAATTTTGTTGAATACTTTTTGAGTTATTGAGTTATAATAGAAATGATCTTGACCTTGATCTTTCACCCAAACGCTCCTAAAATATAACAAAATGGTTCTGTATATTGATCAATCGTCTCACCTAGTTTCATCCAATATGGCTTAATACTTTTTGAGTTATAAATGACAATGACCTTGACCTTTGACCAAATCCCTCCTTAAATAATACTAGCAGGTCACTGGACATCCAGTCTGCAGAATGTGTCTCTTCTCCTGCAGAGATTTTAATTTGAGAGACAGTTACTCTCTGACTCTCTGTAGCAGATTCAGAATCTCCCGCAGCTAAATTAATGGTAACATAGGAATTAATTCAAAATCTCCCGCAGCTAAATTAATGGTAACATAGGAATTAATTCAAGATCTCCCGCAGAGATCTCAAATTTCTAAAATTTGATCAAAAACTCCCGCAGAGAGTCTTGGAAAAATGTTCCATATTCTGCAGACTGGCTGGACATTGACTAATCGCTTCACAAAATTTCCGGCAAATTGGTTAAACTTTCAGTTATGCGAATAACAAGATGATAAATAAATAAATGTTGTCCATAATATAACCTTCCCACATTCTGCGAAGGTAATGAGGCAAAATTGGAGTGGCTCAAAAAAAATTTCATTAAATTTTCATTATTTTAGCTGTATTTCATATGAATTTTTTTTATAGTTTTAGAAGTCTCTGAAACAGTTGGTTTAAAAGAAGAAAATTTAACCGAATTATTTTGTTGAATATTAATTGCAATTTTTGCCGAACAATAAAAACATCTAAATAACAATTAACATGTACATGTAATGGTGTACCTAGGTTAACACCAGACTCAGGCAGACTGTATTTCATGATGAGTTCTTTGGACTTTGAAAATATTATTCTAGCAAAGTAAGTGGATTTTAGGCTATTCATTTTATTCCTATGTAACAATTAAGGGGATCGTTTGGTGGTTTTGATATCTTCCAATAATACTTATCCGATTGAGCTGAGACTTGACATAAGGTGTAAAATACTCTAAATCTTTAAAGTTGTTATTTTAAATTTTTTATTATTTAGATATTTTATTTCATTTCAACTTTTATTTCATAATTTTTTCACTTTTTATTTTTTAAATTAAAAAATTTGAGATCAAAATTAAAGATCCTAGGAATTTCGAGCTAAATAGATTAGCTTCTATAAACTTTTCAGTAAGACCAACCCCCATTTAATCTATAGACTTGTCGTGAGTACGATTTGAGTAAAAAAGATATTCAAATATTGGAGTAAACATAAAAAACCCTCATCAGATCGGTTCGAGGGGACTAAAGATCCCCCCAGGCTACGACGAAGCCATCTACCAAAATTGGGAGGCTATCGCACAATAAAACGTTTGGGGGATAAAAGGAACCCCCTAGGGCTAGGGGGCAGGGGCCTGGCGTAGTCTGCAAAAGATGCATGAAAATGTGAAGTTTATCCGGCAACTATTGAGGCCTGGAAATTAGTCTACTGAATTATCAGGTGACAATTTTCTGATTAATTCCTATGTTTACATCATTACATGTAATAATTGTAAAGTATTTTGAAATTTTTGGCCATTTTGAAAAGATATCTGAAAATCTATGGAGAGAAATTACCCCAAAAATTCAATATCTGGAGACTGATTGTGCATGCTTTGACGGCTGCCCAGGCTTAGGTAAGTTAGGCTGGCTACGAGCCTACGACGAAGCCATCTACCACAGCAGGTAATGAACTTTGAAGCATGTCTAAACTAGCCATTTTAATGGCGAGTTTATGACAGTTATTTTAAGCCCTTCTATTGCAAATGGTGAGAAATATCTAATTTTTCCTATGCAACAATGTTATTTTGGAGAGAATTTATGATAATTTGAACATTTTGGAGAGAAATTTGGTGATTTTTGGAGAAAGCTTGAGGACAAATGGAGAGTTTATGAGCCATACCAGTCTGTATTTCATGGTAAATTCCCAGTCTGCAGAATGTGTCTCTTCTCCCGCAGAGATTTAATTTGAGAGAGAGCTACTCTCCCAAGTAAAATAGTTAAGTCTCATAAACTCGCCATTTGTCTCTCCAGCTCTCTCCAAAATTCAACAAATTCTCTCCAAAATGATCAAATTATCAATAATTCTCTCCAAAATAACATTGTAGCATAGGAGAAAATTAGATAAAGCTCGCCATTTGCAATTGAAGGGCTCAAAATAACAGTCACAAATTCGCCATTAAAATGGCGAGTTTGGACATGCTTTATTACTTGGCTACTCTCTGACTCTCAGCAGCAGATTCAGAATCTCCCGCAGCTAAATTAATGGTAACATAGGAATTAATTCAAAATCTCCCGCAGCTAAATTAATGGTAACATAGGAATTAATTCAAAATCTCCCGCAGAGATCTCCAATTTCCAAAATTTCATTCAAAAACTCCCGCAGACTCGCAGAGTCTTAGAAAAATGTTCCTTATTCTGCAGAGTGGGAAAATAAAATACAATAAATATCATCAAATTAAAATATGTTGCTGGACTTTTTTCTACCTTATGAAAAAGTCAATGGGATTTGTACACCAAATATAGATTGGTAGGTAAATACTAAATACCTAACTAAAATAGACTCAGACTCATCAAATTGACATGTTAGGTAGCTATGATTTATTAATTTTAAGAGTTTTGAAATTGAAGCTATGATTTTTCTACAGTCTCTATGGTTTGAGGCCAAAGTTAGTTAGAGTGCCACAAATTACCCGTTTTACACTAGGTAGGTTAGGTACTCGCCATTGTCATTGTCAACTCACTCAACTAGTCATTTTCATTTGTCACAAATATCTAGACTGGAAATTTGTAATAGCCGATAGCGGATACCATTACCATCTAACAGCCATCGTCTAAACCTATTGTCAATTAAACTAAGTAAAAAATCATAACATACTTTAAAAATAACTATCTAATTGGGTAGGTAAATCAGGCCTTATACATAATTCTCACCTGGCTTGCTGGTTATGTTACTCATTTCAATAGAATAAGATCGGTACTGGACGGACAGGCTTGTTGTAAACTTGCAACTAGAACTCCCAAGTTAGGCACAGTAGATAATTAAGTAAGAAAATATATTTATGTAAAGGCAAATATATTCTTAATGATATTATCTATGGTCTACTTAGGGCACTGAAAAGCTAATTGCTACACCAAAACTACCGTCACACTAACTCTTGATTGTTTATATTACACTGCGGATTTCGGTGTCTTGCTACGTCAACACTGCGGCAAAATTAGTGAATGGCACTCGTCGAGATTGAGACTTTGTTTGAGCGTACAGCGCCACCTGTCGAGGGAGTTTTTAACCATTTTAATTTAAAACGACGCAGTTGTTGATTAAGTATACAAAATTAAAGGAATGAATAATCAAATAGCCGCATACTATTTTGAATTTAAAATTAATGAAATTATAAATAGAATAGCAAAAAAATTAATGTAACCATACCTACATTCATAGTTCAATAACCTGCTGTCCGTAAAAGTGACATCTACCTTACTATAGTCTATAATGAATGATTCATACATTTCAGTTTTGAGTATATTCACTAAAGTTAAATATGCTCTACCGAAGAATTCATTGCGAGAGGTTAATAATATAAAGAGCAATAACCACGAACAGTTTATTTAATTAATATCACAATGAGATATCTTACAGAATTAATTTGCCTACAAATATAGACATGTTCACACATTTTGTTATTTTGTATTACAGAATTAATTAAGTTTTTAAAGCTTCTATCTGTAACTAGCATAGATTATTTTAATACCCAATAAAGAAAATGAAAGAGTAATTCACCAATTATAATTGTGATTAGCTTATTAAAACGGGTACCAAATTCGATTGATTAATTCAAATGATCAACATCTATATTGTCTCCTTCGCTAACGACTACAACACTAACAAGATTTTGCGAAACATCATCCTCCATAGATATTTTTCGATGCCCATCCAAATTTTCTGAAGTGAGCATATCAAGATGCTCGTCATTCAAGTTAATTACTCTGGTTGAAGAAGATCCGTCATCAACAAAATCGATTTCATGACTATTTTGTATTTGTTTGGATGAAGATTGAGGAAGAAAAGAGAGTTCTTCATTGTGCATGTCCGAGCTTAGCATATCGTTAGGTTGTATGTAATAGTCTTTGAGTATCGATTGTGGCACTCCTATCACACTAACATTGTTAATTTGAGATGAATCCGACTTACTATCAGTGAATTCATTGTTCTGTAACATGTTTCTCAAAGTCTGTTGATTATCAGACAAGAATTGTGGCATTTTATTTGTATTGTCAGACTTCATTTGAGGTTTAAATCTATCCATAGAAGTTGAGGCTATTGCTCCATCATCATCTTCTTGATAGTGTTGGTAGGAAGTGACATTCTCTATTTTGATGGACTCTTCACCCAATACCTTATCGTTGCCTGAATGAGATTGGATTTCATACACACCAGATTCAGAAATTTCAGATTGCTGAGAATAGTCTAGGTGACCGAGTAATTGATCATGATTAATATCTTTGGTGGCAATTGTCTGGTGAATGCTCAAGCCAATACTATGTGAAAGTGTTTGATTAGAACTGGAGTGTTTAGGTATCAAACCAGTTTCAGACTCACTCTCCATCAACTCATCTCTGTTTCTAATGGCAATATGACCCAAGGGACTGTAATTACTCTCCTCATTATCATTTTCTAGTTTAACATACTCCAAAGTTTTCAAATTGCTATCAGGGTCTCCCGATTCAGCTACAGCTTCTTCGAAAGTATCATTATCCTGCTCATCATTAGAATCCAAATTCCTATCTTCAACAATATTATGAGCTTTTGCCAAATGTTTCACCAGATTTAGTCTGATACTGTAACCCTTTTGGCATATTTCACATGTGAATGGCAACATTCCACCAGCATGCAGAGTAACGTGTCTCTGTAGTTGTAGCTGAGTAGAGAAACCTTTTCGGCAAACAGAGCACAAGAAAGGAAACTCGCCATTGTGTCTCATCTTATGATTACTCAAATTCACCTTGCTTCTGAACTGCTTTTGACAAATATCGCAGGTGTATGGTTTCTCACCAGTGTGTTTAATCTTATGAACCACAACTTCAAACTTCTGAGCAAATCCCTTACCACATATATCGCACGTGTGGGGTTTTACAGCCCGATGTCTGTACATGTGTTTGGTTAGATACTGCTTCTTAGCAAAATACTTGAGGCAAATGGTACACTGGTGAGTCTTTGAGTCACTAGAACCTTTGCTTGGAGTCGGGGCCAGCTGATCATTATCTGCAACAGGTTGTTGTTGCTGCTGTTGTTTTATTTCACTGATGTGCATAGTATTAGCTGCTTGTTGCTGTCTGCTGGGAAGTATATATTCAATTTGTTGATCATTGCCGTTCTGTTGTAGCATCTGTTCATGGTGATTAGATGGAAGGACCATTTCCAAGTCTGATGCCTTGAATATATGAACTTGTCTATTGCCATTTATAGCTTCAACCGTATCTGGTTCATAAGAATGCTGATTGTTATCCTCGTCAAGCATCACCTGATGGTGCTGACCTGCAGATTCGAACTGCTCATGGTGTGTAGATGAAGACTGGTGCAAGTCCTCAAACTGACTCTCAGAATTCTCATTGAAGACTAGAAGAGGTTGAGGCGCCTCTACAAACAAAGACTGTTGAGTGTTTGAATCCATTTCGTCAGCCATGGATTCAAAAACGTAGAGTTGTGTTGTCGTGTGGTTAGCGCCAGCAATAGATTGGTCACCAGTTGAATTCACCATCATGACATGCATGCGTTGGTGATGCTCTTCCAAATCTTCTTCGGAATAGAAAGTTTCACTGCACTCTATGCATTGGATTGGTCCTTGATGGACTCTCATGTGACGCTTTAGATTAGAGTTACTTCTGAATTCTTTGAAACAGTGGATGCATTTGTAAGGCATTTCTCCTGTGTGAATATGCTCGTGGTTTCTCAAAGCCAGCCTAGAGGCAAGCTGCTTATCACAAACTCTACAATGAAAAGTTCTCAAACGATTGTGAACGTTGTTGTGAGTATACAAGTATTTCTTCTTTTCGAACACTCTGCCACATATTTCACACATGAACAATGTTGGAGTCTTCCCGTTCAAATGCTGCTGATGGTACACATTATGTTTCGCCAGGTGAGTTTCTCTCCTGAATTTGTGTGGACAGAGATGGCACTTGTAGAGCTCTTCCTTGGCATGATCTTTCATGTGTTGATTCAAACTACCACTGTTTATGAAGGACTTTGAACACACAGTGCACTTGAAAGGTCGCTCGCCCGTATGAATCCTTTGGTGAATTCTGATAGATTCCGCATTGGCGAAAAATTTGCCACACGTACCACATCTGAAAGGCTTGATGCCAACATGCATTCGTTTGTGTTTTGTAAGCCTGCCACTCTGAGAGCACCTGTAGGGACATCTGTCACATCTGTAAGGTTTATCTCCACTGTGAATCCTCATATGAGATGTGTAGTTACTGCTGCAGGTGAAACTTTTTCCACATTGTTTGCATTTGAAAGGTTTGTTATCATTGTGTTTCTTCTTATGGATCAAATATAAAGAGCGTTTGTGAAAGTTCCTCCCACAAACATCACATGAGAAGAGAAATGAATGCATCACTTTATGACGTATGATATCACTCTTGTGAACAAACATCTTATCACACAATCCGCACTTCAGGAGAGGAGTTCCAGAATGCAGTAATTTGTGTCTCACGTAGTGAATTTTCTGTTGAAAAACAACATTGCACTCTTCACATCGCAATACACTGGGTAAAGTACAAACATTGGAGCCATCTTCACTCTTTATTATTGGATTGGGCATGGGTCGTAAAGCTTCTCTTAGATGCACCTGAGAATGTCTTATGAGTGTCAGTTTGGCAGCAAAGCCTTTATTGCAAATCTCACATTTCCAGCTCCTTATGCCTTTATGTGTTAACTTATGCTTTTTAAGATATCTTTTCTCTCTGAAAGTACGGTGACAAAATTCACACTTGTATGATGCAGAAAGTTTGTGTGAGAGTTTGTGAGTTAACAAAGCAACGTAAGAAGGGAACCTCTTGGAACAGTATTCACACTCATTGTTAGGATTGTTTTCAGGATCTTCCATTTCAGGTTTATCCTCCACGTCTTCATTATCAATCTCGGAAGTCACATCCTTGAGCTTTAACTTCATTTTTAAGCCAGCTTCACCATGGACATCCAAGTGATACAACAAAAGAGCAGAGGTGAAGAAAGTCTTGCCACAAATCTCGCATTTGTTTTGGTTTTTAAGTTTATGGGTCCATAGTTTATGTCTCACCAGAGCCGCAGACTGTCTGAAACTTTTAAGACAAATATCGCACTTGAATGGACGCTCTCCTGTATGAACAAGAATGTGCTTGCTTAGGGCAGATTTTAGAGGAAATACAGCATTGCATATGGTACACTTATAAGGCTTGTCAATATTGTGAACCCTATTGTGTTTCGTCAATTCTTTGGCCGTTTCGTAGCTCTTGCCGCAAATGAGACATAAATGAGCCAGGTCATCAGGTCTTCTAACAACATGAGACATTTTCTCCTCATTTTCATGAACCTGCAAATGCCTTGCGAGCTGAATTTCATCGGCACAACCCACTACACAGTAATCGCAGTAGAATTTCTGCTCACCCGTGTGGTTGTTACCAAAATGGTCACAGAGAATATCCACATCTGTGAAACTCTCTTCACATATTCCGCACCGGAAAGGATCTACCAGAGATTTGCTTTCTAGTGTTTCAGAAACTCCAGGTAAGTCGTACAGTTCTGAGTTTTTAGGGGCGTAGCCAATATTCAACTGCTCTTTGAGCTTCTCAACAACCTTCTCCTCAGTCAAAGGGAAACTAACAGGCTTCTTTTCAACTTTCACAGTTCCGAGAGTGTGCAACATCACCATATGTTTTTGTAGGGATTCTTCATAGGTAAATTGAGCGTAACAGAACTTGCAGACGAAATCAGAACTACTACTACCATCCTCCATTATCTCCTCTCTCTTATGCATCTTCCTATGTTTGTTTAAACCACCTGCAGTGTAGAAACCAATATTGCAAATATCGCACACAATCGGCCTGTCTTTGCTGTGGGACTTTAAATGTTCCTCAAGTTGTTCTTCAGACACACACAACTTACCACAAACCTCACACCCGAATGCCACACCACTCTCATGCATCAGCATGTGCTTCTTCATCTGACTGGCAGAGGGCAATTGATCCCCGCATTTATCACAATTATACTCGGAATCTGAAGAATGGAAATTCTTCAGATGGTTCCTCAGTGAAGAATATCTGTCAAAAGATTCAGCACAGATTGTACATTTGAAAGGTGTTTCCAAGGAGTGCATAGCCTCGTGTTCCTGCAAAGCTATCATAGACGTGTATGTTTTGCTGCAGTGAGAACACTCAAACGGACGCATGTTGTGCTTGTTACGAAGATGGCGTATGAAATCCCTTTTGTAGAGCATTATTTCACCGCAATATTCACACTCGTGCCCTTTGTTCTCCACAGCTTCTTCTGCAATGAATTAAGGTTACAAATTAGCCATAATAAATAAAATAGCTATCTACCAATAGCATCTATATAGGCAGATATCAATAAATTTAATTGTAAAAGATACTAATCGAGCCACTCCGTTCAATTAGAGAATTATTTCTAAAGGTTATTAGAATATAGCATCAAAATAAAACAGTTCACTATGGAGAGAACACTGTAGCTATATTTAATAGTTTGACGATTTAGTTTTAATAATAGCCTAATATAATTTTCATAGGGTAGCCAATTCGCATCTGCGAAGTACTAACAGCCTAGAAGGAAGTGTTAGCTTTAAATTAAGGATACACAGAAAAAAATCAAACATAATGGTGAATATAGAGTAAATAAATTGAACTGGATAGCTAGCTACTAAAACTTCATAGAGCTGAAATTAAAATTATGGATAAATATATAATTGAATGTTCCCCAATTGGGTATAAAGTATTTATGGTGTAATTATTTAGCTTTTTGCTTTTTATCATGTAGAATAGATTCTAATTAGGAATGTCTTGTTCACACCTTCACCAGGTAGCTATCTATTCCAAACTGTCGTGAGACTAAATGTAACAATAATATTCACCTCTGTCCACTTTAACCTGTGACATAACTAAATATAACAATATAGATAATCACAAGACTCACCTTTGATTTCTATGACTGAAGACTCTTGCATTATTTGACCTGAGGAATTCAACAAAACGTTAGTTACTATTTAAACAAAAAATTAATTTAAATGTCAAAAGTATAACTAGTACCTACTGTAAGAAAATATAGTAATTTACAAGTTTTAATCCATTGATCTGATATCTTGAGCTAGTTCTATATTCTATAGCTCCAATCACTAGCTTATTTCTGCAAGATATTTTTACATAGCTATAAGTGATGTATATGTCGATATAACATACATCATACTGCTGGTTGTCATATAGCCTACTAATGACTGGTAAACCGTAACTAATGATACATATATATATATATAGCATACTAGTGCTTCTCCTGCTAGTTACATAGTAAGCAGTTCTTACCGGTTATGTTAGCGTCACTACTCGCAATGTAAATGCTACTGGTTGTTCTCCTTTCTTCCATTGTCATGTTCAATATATTCATCTGAAAAAGAAGAAGTTAAGATTAACTATCACCTTATAATTCTTCATGGCTCATCATAATTTAAATTCTGTTGAGCTGTGAACTTAACGAAGATTATAAAATTATAATCAGATTTGTATCGTGAAATTGTCAAATATGACAATTTTTAACTGTTACAATTTACATTAGTTACATATATATTATTATATTTAATAGGTATTTATTAACTAGCTATATAGCTATTAGTTTTATTTAACACCTAAAAATCCTTATGGCTATTATATTTATATGAAAGGGTTATAAGAAAATATATAGCTACATTTTTATATAAGAAAGAGTCAGACAAAAAATAACAGCTTTAACTGATGAGTTAAGAAATTATGTAGAGTGTAAGAATAAGTTTTCAGTTCTACACATAGAATAATACCAGAACATTAAAAAACAATAAGGTTCGAAATAAAAAGTTAATGCAAGCCAACCTTTGAGTCGGTGTCATCAAGATCAAATGTATTCTTGCCATCATCATTGCCAGCCACCAAAGTAATTCTTTCCTTTTCCATTTCATCGATATTATCCACCCTTTCCCTGACTTCTGACAGACTAATATTCTCCATGTTCATGTTGTTCTCGCTATCGCTCATCTCATTCATCCCCAAGTGTTCCGGAAAGGAGATTTCACCATCAGCGCTGATTATGAATCCGCCATTGTGAGAAGATGAGTAACTGACACCGTAACTATCGGACGATTTGCTGGCAGTTGTATTCTGCGTAATGCTACTTTCGTAAGAAGAGATGGTAACGTTGTTAGGTTCTTCTTCAGTTTCTATTGGATAGAGGGGAGTGTTACTGTCTA
The DNA here is from genome assembly GCA_947561585.1 of Caprella mutica. Classification (NCBI taxonomy): domain Eukaryota; kingdom Metazoa; phylum Arthropoda; class Malacostraca; order Amphipoda; family Caprellidae; genus Caprella; species Caprella mutica. Next base: position 83,384 of record CANNZV010002277.1, read on the forward strand.
GTATTGCCCTCACTCCATCTTGGTTATCGGGAGAGAGGTACAGTCTCAGAGAATTCTCTCCGCTGAACACGTAGTTCTCCTTCAGACGCTGGTGGGGGCGCTTAGGAATGCCAGTCACTATTGATATTCTTTGGAAGTGGGGTGGAAAGTAGCGAGTGAAGGAAGAGACTCGAGTTAAAGGCGTTCTGACAATTAGTTTCACTACTTTTGTGGCGTTCAGTGGATGTTTTCTGGGACGACCTGGAGTAGAAAAAAAGATTAGCTATAAAAAACACTAGAAATGAAAATGTAATAATAAGCACTAATAGCTAATAGATTTATATGACCTTAATTTTTTTTAAAGAAATATGGAGAATCAACTTTACATTCAAAATTAAAATTGGTGTGAGATAGTTTTTTTAAACATCAATATTGAATATGGAAGAATTTATCACTTCAACAAATTAGCTAGCTAATTATCAAGAAGTAGATAGAAAGGAAAGTGGCTCTATGGGCAAATTCATTAACATTGAGTAAATGACAGTTCATGGATGCAGAACAGCTACTACGTGAATGCAATCACTTACTAGTGAATGTGACAAAAAGGAAAACAAGCACTGGTGACTGCACTAACAGATGGAAGAGGGAAATGAAGAGGTGATACACAAAGTATATCTCTTAGTTGAAGTGTATTACTCTAGCACTATCCTCTAAAATTGCAAGTAGCCAGAAAATTGATATCAATAAAAAGGCAGCCCGTGGTTCAGAGCACATCGGCAATTCCCTTCCACTTTTCAAAGAAAGTTTCTGGATAGCCTCAGATTAAAAATATACGAGTCTGACTAAAAAACAGGTAGCTAAAACAGCTCTAAAAATTTATTTTACTAATAGCTAGCATCATCACAGATAACAGAAATCTTTGTTATTCATATATTAAATTCTTTCTAATATAATGAATAGCATATTGAATTTGTATTATTAATAAATATACAAAAGTAGGATAGCTAACTATCGCTTTTAACCTGAAAAAATGTATAAGAATTTTCATAAGTTGTATTCACTCAAAAACAAACCTTTTTCTATAATTTAGTTTTATAAAGAATTTATTTATGAAAGTTGTTCTGAACTATTTTCAAAAATCTGTACCATCAAGCCTGTACCTATTTGAAAATAACTCCTTTCCAACATTTCTGAATCTATATAGCTATGCCTCGCCTCTTTTCCCAGTTCTATAAACAGCTGACAGTTTGTCCCCGTTATCATAATACTCTTCTTCTGATGAATCACTTGGCATCTCATCATCTGGTCGCATCAGAGCCTCTATCATTTTGGAGTATCTGAAGAGAGACAATTTGATGCAATGATACCATTTTAATGTCCAAGGTAGAAGGTAACAGAAGAAAAATTAGGAGTAGCTACATTAAATTGATAATAGCTAACTGAAATCTGCAGTTTTAGACTAAATAATATAAACCTAATTAGAAACTATTTACAGTTTATAGATTGAAAGGCTGTGCAGCATCAGTAACTAGCTGTGTTTTTGTAAGGATTTTTCAAAAGTAAATTAATAGAGCATAGCACAACTATCAGATGAATTCAAAACAATGTAAAAAAAAAAAGTTATCACCTATTTACTCACTTTGTTCCTCTAGTTCTTGGTGGAAGTTTTCGTTTGGAAGATTTGGGAGAAAAGCACTCTGAGACTGGATCCACAGACTCCTTAGGAAGATGCAAGTCTGAAAAGCAATGAAAAAGTTATTCATATGATCTATAGATAGTTCAATATATCACTATTCAGCTTATTAACAATGTAGCTAGGGTAAGTTACGAATTATCAGTCAGTACTTAATCTACGGTTATATAAGAAAAAACTATATGAAAATTATTATTACCTATTAGATAGGACTGTGTAATAACAATAATTTTTATATTGTTTTTTCTTATATGATCGAAGATGTAGTACTGACCGGTAATTCGTAATTTACCCTAGCTATAGAATTAATTACATTCATATAGCTATATCAGTTGATGAAAAAGAGATTACCAAGCCATTAAAAACAAATGATTGTCAAAAAAAGTGGAGCATGAAACTCTAGAAGATTGTAATAAACGATAAATGTAAACCTGTAGTTACTATGGCTTAATTACCAACATTATCTACTAAGCTTAAAATAGCTACAAGAATTTAAAATGAAAGAGAAATTGTTATAAGAGATCTCAATATATATCTTCAAAATATTAAGAAACGTTTACTCAATTTCGAAACAGAAGAAGAAATATCTTCATAAGCTAGCTAGCTAATATCTGATGGAGAATCTAGCTACAGTATGATCCACAATGAATGATACTAAAACAAAATTTCCTTAAAAATAGTTACTCTCCGAATATTGTTCAAAGAATCGCATCTATTTTACCCTGATGTTGGGACATTTCTATAAAATGGACTATTTTCGATATTCATCATTGTATCGCCTCAATGTGGATCTTCGAACATGGACCCAGTACGCAGCCCAAGTAACCACTTCAGAAAAAAACCCTTCGACGGCCAATAAGCATCATTCATCATCGCAAAGTATGAAGTGTTCAGGAGCATCTAGAAGGTTCAAATGGCATTCAGATTATAAAAGTGGTACGTCTTGAAACAATCACCAAACGAGCAGGTACATCGGCACTGGACACCACTAAACCCCACACTGTAATCGAATTGAAGAAAACCTCACGGTGAGAAAGTGATGGCTTGGGTGGGGATTGTGGACGGGAAGATCTTCCTTAATTGTTGTTTGGTTCGAGAGATCAGTAAATTCAATTCTATACCTGGAGAATGTCCTTACAAATACTTTGTGGAATTCTGTAGAATTAGGCATCAAGACGTCAATATTGGTTTCAGCAAAATGGCGCCAGATGCCATGTGATTGCCGAATGTCTTTGATTTCTGCATTCAAAATTTGATGAAAGGATAATTTCTCACTGGACGAATCACCATTTGCACAACTCATTCTCTGGAATTATCGCCTCTTGACTTTACTTTCTGGTTACAAGCTATGGCACATGTCATCAGGTGTGAATCACACCTTAATTAAACTCAAAACTGCCGTGGAAGACTTTGCTGTCAACATGAGCAAGGAAGATATTCGTAAAATGGTGCGTCATACGAGGAAACGAGCCGAGCTGTGTAGAGATCAACTAGGAGGAGATTTTGATCATTTGCTGGAAGAAAACCTAAATGTCCAAACATTGACAATCCATCAAACGTCTTCTTCTATCAATTAATTGCCATTAAATATTTTCAAGGAATTTTGTTTTAGTATCATTCATTGTGGATCATACTGTATTACATTCTGGAATATGGAAATATCACCTCCCTCTTCTCTAAGCAAATAGCTAGTTAGTTACATAGAGAATTGCATACCTTTTAAACAGTCATTATTTATAGCAACCGGATCTTCAAAATCAACAATAGGGGGTTCATCCTCTTGTGGTTCTGGGAGTCCAGTGTGAATCATACGGGCTCCATTGGGTCCTTCTATGAGAGTAGTGGCCTGCAGGTATTAAAAAGGTTCAACTTTAATGATGTGAATTGTAATGAAAATAAAAACATATAAGATAGATTATTCTTAAGGAGAAAAGATTCAGATAGCTAACTAATTATCTTGAACAGACAGATAATTCAATTCATGGAGTCAATGGTTTGACAAAAAGATAATTCACTATTAGCTAGCTAATTAAATATAGCTAGCTAGGCTAGAAACACTCGGAAATTGGATGAAAGACTAATGAAAATTTTCAGTAAGATAATCACCTTTCTTGGTCTGCCAGGTCTTCTGCCAGAAGAATTAACAACCATGATAGAGCCAGCTCCTCTCCCTCTCTTGCCTCTACGTCCTCTTCTACCTCTTTTTGACACCTTAGGCACCGTGTAACCACCTTCACCGTCATCATTGCGTGGAATAGTTCTGGGACGTCCCCTCTTTCCTCTACCTCTTTTGTATCTCTGATGGGGTATTATAGGAACAGGTCCTCTTTTCTTAGGACTCCACATGTTTTTATCGTCAGGAATGTCTACCACTAGAGCCTTATGGTCCATTAATCTTTGCAAGTCTTCAGGTCTAGGCAACACTGTGACAGTCCTCCCATTCACCTGCTCTAGAATACCATGGGCACTTATAGCTAGAGGTCCTGATCCCAGTACTCTAGGTCCATTCTTGCCTGTGACCCTATTATTCAAACCACTGGCTACTGAGCCATGCCTAATAGGAGTTTTAGTCTTTAGTTTATTGTTAGTTACATGGGTGATCTCTTTCTGATGAGACTTAAGTACCAAAGCTTCTTGTAGAAAGTTGTTCTCATTCTCTGACTGAGTTATTTCACTGGTGATGGACATGGGCTCATCAGATGGCAGTTGAGTTAGGAATATACTGGTTTGATCAGAATCAGCCTGCCCTATACCCAGTTGCTGTAAGAGTGCCTGTCCATTAGGAGTATTGAGAAAGCTGAGAGGAACAGTGATAGGATTGCCTTGAGTGTCAGTCACACCAGTAATTGTAATTGGATTGTCAACATTGATAACATCATCTTCAGTAGTTGCAAGGTATGTGAAGTTACCATCCATTTGTCTTCTTTCACCATTGTCTTCTGATACAACAGGCATATTTTGACTGCTGTTACCATAGATAACACCATTGTCCAACTGACTGGTTTCAAGAGACGTATCAACTGTCAGTCCGTCTTCCAATTCAACTAAGTTCACCAGACCATTCTCTGATATCAGAGGCAAGGTTGTCAATGTAACTCCATCCCTACCATCAGAGTAGTGAACCAGTCCACCAGAGTGACTGCTGGAGTCATTGAATTGAGACAATCTGATTGAATGAAGAGATTCATTGAAGCTCTGCGCACCATAGTCATCTTGAACAGATGAGAATTGAACCAGGTTGTTCCTGTTCTCACTGTGACTACTGACACTAATCATGTCTGATGGAATGAAGTTTTGCTGGGGGTTCATGTGAGAGAGTGCCAGTTTCTCTTCATTACTCATCTGTTTGGATGTAGAGGCTTGTAATTCTGAAGACATGACTGCTTTGATAGAGGAGTTGTGGAAATTGATACCAGAGAAGTCATTAGCACTTTTGGAAGTTGAAACATCGTCTGAAAGAGAAAATAATGAATCGCTAAAATTGTTGTAGAATGAGCAGTAAATATATTAGCTACTAACAGACTCTCTGAGTGCTTTTAAAGTTATTTTAGAATCTCATAGACAGTTTATGAAACCTAAATTCATCAAAACTACATCCTAAAGGGCTGGGTACATGCTGATCAAACCTCTGGAAAATTATGTATTATCTATACTCAAACTACCTATATTTTAGCGAGCCAATTTTGAATCGATATCAAAAAAAAATCATTAGCAAACAGATAATATTTTTTTTAATTTTGGTTTAAAATTGGCTTGCTGTGAGCCGTTCACTAAAAGATAGGAAATTTAGGTATAAAAAATGAAATTTTCCAGAGTTAACAGTTCTTCAGCTGAAGCTGTATCAGCTATCTTTAACTAGCCAATACCCTAATAAAGTAACAAGAGTGGCCATGCTTTATCAACTGGATTTGCAGTAAAAAATCAATGTAAAATAGGGATAAATTCAGACAAAATTTATTCATGATACTAACTTGGCTTATCATCCACTCTGCATAATGTCTCTCCTGACTCAATGACTCTCAGAAATTTTAAATGGAGATAGAGTTCGAGTCAGAATTAAATCGAGATCCTTTTAATTTATAATTGCGGCTCTCTCAAGAAAGTCTCTAAAACACCAGTCAACAAAATATGGGACAATTTTAACATTTTCTCTACAAATAAAAGCAATCTTAAATATCTTCAATTTTGTCTTATATTGACATGTATTTTTCTGATAACAGAAGCCAAACTAGAAGATTTCTTGAAGAACACTTTACCAGTTTTTAAAATCTGGGTCTCTGTCTCCGAGTCTGCTTCACCTCAATCTGACCAAAGCAGCAAAACCTTCTGAACCAAATAATGTTGAAATAAAATAATAAATTGAATTGTTGTCTGTTGAATATCAAAAGAAGAGCAATGTGATTTATGTGTGCAGTGTGATATAATTTCATTCTGCAGAATTTGGTAAAGTGTTCACAGAGGTCTGAGATCTCTCTTTCAGTTCACTGTAAAATTAATGTAAATATAGGGAATATGATTCATGCATATTTCATGCGTATTCTCAGTAAAATTAATGTAAATATAGGAATTCATTCAATATTGTTCATGGAGAATATCCCAAATATTTCCCATATTTTGCGGACTGGATATAATTTATTAATTTATATGCACCTTGAAACTCGGAAACCATCCATTCTGGATAAAACCTTAGGCTAACTGATGAATTTTATAGGCTAAATGCTACAGATTATAAAGTTCCTATTAATTTATTACTGTATTTTAAAGTCTGCAAAACTGCAAAGCTCCAACAGAGTGATTAATTCATTAATCATCAGAAGAGACCTATTCTTCCAGAATGGGAAACTATGATGTTTATTAACATTTCTCTATATTTCAAAGGTTGACAAATTGCAAGCCTATTTTTGAACCAAATTTTTACAAAAATTATGAGCCAAGTTAATTTTGGCTCATTTAGTCATTTTTTAACTTTTCAAGGCAAAATTAACATGGGAACATAGGAACTAATTTAAAATTTTAAACCAATTACCAGCTGAATTTGATGCACAGGAATCCACCGACTTTATCAGAATGATGATCCCTTCAATTGCAAATGGAGAGAAATATCAACTTTTCTCCTATAATATAGCATAGGAGAAAAATAGATATTTTTGCTAATTTGGAGAGAATTTTAGTTAGGTACTTTTGGAGAGAGGCTCAGCCACTCAGAGAGCTGGAGAGACAAATGGAGAGTTTGTTTGGAGTCAGACTGGTCACCACCATATTATGTATAAGAGTATGTCAGTTAAAGCCAATTAATTGGCTTAGATTCGAAATAGTCAAATTTCAGATATGTCTAATTGGCTTTAAATTTTGAAATAATTCCCATTTTAATTTTGGCTTGAAATATTCAAAAAATGAGCCAAATTGGCTTGGCTCAGATTTTTTGTGAAATTTTGGCTCAAAAATTGGCTTACAATTTTCCAGTCTCTAAAACATGGCTGAGTTAGTCTGACTGGAAAACCATACTATTTTTCAAAATTTACTTGAGGGGATAAATAGCTAAAATTCTATCGACTTTGTTACAATATTATTTGCAAAGGAGAAAAGAAAAATTTCACCATGAAATACAAAATGGGAGTCTGGGCCAATTGCATATATATTTTAGTTTTGAACTTTTAACCATTTGAAACGTATGCCAATTAATTGGCTTTAACTAACATACTCTAATACTCTACAACCAGTCAACCAGACTGCAGAATATGGAACATTTTTCCAAGAGTCTCTCGTGACAAATCTGAGCCTAATTTTAGAAATTTTATATCACTTGATCTCTAGACTCTGAGGGAGATCTTGAAATAATTCCTATGTAACCATTAATTTAGCTTTAGGAGATTCTGAACCTGCCCAGCCCAGTCTGCAGAAAAATGAGAATATGAGACATTTATTCTTGACCTGAAGATTCGTCCACGGAAAATTCGTCCATCAAACGAAAATAATTAATTTTGATAGAACAAAAAATATGAAGTAGTTTAATGTGTTAAGGTGAAAGTACATAGTTAATCTACTTTGTTGCATCCATTATAAAGTTTGTTGTACTGCAAAATTCATGATTGTCAAATGAAACATTAGGATTGGTAGATATATGATAATTTTATCAACTTAATTAAAGATAAAACGTTTGGTGCCTTAGCGTTCTTAACACCTGAAGATGTTGTTGGCGTTAATGAAAATTTATGTTAGGATGTCAATGTTTTAACTACTTTAAAGCTACGCACATTGGAATAAAACAGGAAGACGAGATCAATGCGAAAACCTGTTAAATTCAATTGAATTTTAAAATGTTCCAAGAAATAACATCCTACACTAAAAGAATTGAAACAAAGAGAGATGACACACAGTGTAAAAGGCTAAAATATAGAGATATTGTGGAACAAAATATATATAGCTAGTGTTGCAATGCACTCCGAATGAAACAGAACTCTTTTGACAAATATTGAATAGCTGAAAATGTCCAGCTGTTCAATTTCAATATTTGATTAAGTTATTTTTTTCTTTTTAATTTTTAATTATAAATTACATAATATATTAGCTACATAGAATACATTATTCATCAACAGTTTTAATACTGCCTGCTGAATATATGTTATTTTCATTTAACAAGATTTTATGCGACTGCAATTATCTCTTATATATATATTGTTAACATTCAATAATGTCTTTCTTTCTATTCCAAATTTAAGAAAACGGACGAACTTTCAGTGGACAAATCTTCCGTGGATGAATTTTTCATGGACGAATTTTCCGTGGACGAATTTTCTGTGGATGAATTTTCCGTGGATGAATTTTCCGTGGATGAATTTTCCGTGGACGAATTTTCCTTGCACCACATTTATTATAACATTTTCTGTGCAAACAATCCTTAATTTCCTTCTATATAGGCTGAGTGCAGTCTGGGTCCCAGCCAGTCTGTATTTCGTGGTAAATTCCACCAACATGTCGGTGGAATTTTTTCCCTTTGAATAGAATATTCTGGCAAAGTCGGTGGATTTTTAGCTATTTATTCCTATGTTACCGACTTTGCAAGAAAATTATTTTCAATGATGAAAAATTCCACCGGCAAGTCGGTGGAATTTACCATGAAATACAGTCTGGTAAGGATGTTTCCAAGTGTAATGGTAAAATCTTCACTAGGAAGCCAAATTTCTCCTTTAAAGTATCTTAAGTTAAATGTGGCAACCTTGATCCATTTTCTTACTGAACTGGGGACTTTGCTGCCACACTTTAAAACATGGTCAGTCAGCAGAAATCAGCAGAATATGCCATATGGCCACTCTGTATTTCGTGGTAAATTCCACAGACATGTCGGTCCAGTCTGTATTTGGTGCACAGAATCCCACAGACTTTTTCAAAAAGCTGAAAAAATCCACCATAAATTTCCAGTAATTTGGCTGATCCACCAACATTTTCCCAAATTATCCACCAAAAATTAATGGTAACATAGGAATAAATAGCTAAAAATCCACCGACTTTGCCAGAATATCATGTTTAAAGGGGGAAAAATTCCACCGACATGTCGGTGGAATTTACCACGAAATACAGACTGGATGTCGGTGGAATATTTTCCCCTTTGCAAATAATATTCTGGCAATTTGGCAAAGTCGGTGGATTTTAAGCTATTTACCAAGTAATAAAGCATGTCCAAACTCGCCATTTTAATGGCGAGTTTGTGACAGTTATTTTGAGCCCTTCAAATGCAAATGGCAAGTTTTATCTATTTTTCTCCTATGCTACAATGTTATTTTGGAGAGAATTTATGAAAATTTGATCATTTTGGAGAGAATTTGTTGAATTTTGGAGAGAGCTGGAGAGACAAATGGCGAGTTTATGAGACTTACTATTTTACTTGGCTATTTATTCCTATGTTACCATTAATTTTCGGTGGATAAATTGGGAAAATGTTGGTGGATCAGCCAAATTAATGGAAATTTATGGTGGATTTTTTCAGCTTTTTCAAAAAGTCAGTGGGATTTTGTGCACCAAATACAGACCGGCCATAAGGGACATTTTAACAGATTTTCTGAGCGAACAATCCTTAATTTCTTCCTATATTTACATATATTTTACTAATTTACTGTGAACACTGAACACTGTGAACAGAAGCTAAAATAGAGGATTTCTTGGAGAATAATATGAATAAACCAGATCCTGCAGTCTGGAATTATTGATTATTATTTATTCCTATGTTACCATTAATTTTTGGTGGAAAAATTGGGAAAATGTTGGTGGAACAGTCAAATTATTGGTGGATTTTTTAAGCTTTTGAAAAAGTCAGACTGTCAGAGTGTCAGTGGAATTTTGTGCACTAAATACAGACTGGTCAGAGACTCAGAGTAACTGACTCAAACATTATGCAGAGTCTCAGAGACTTGTATTATTATAGTCTATCAACCCAGTATGCTTATTTAGGAAGATATTCAAGTTAAACATTAAATCCTTGCAGTTTAAATACTTATACCTAGTAAATGAGGTGTAGGCAATTTGTCATTACCTAAGTTACCTTCAGTTGGGGTAAGGATAAGCACAACTTGGGACTCTATGATCTATCAAGATGCAATATGTTTATATCTTTTCTAAAGAATTGACTCTCCAATTAAAAATTAGGTTACGTTCCAATAATCTTCATCCATGAAAGCTTTACACATAATTGGAACGATGCAACATTATTGAAAATTTAAGCGAAACAAGTCACAATTAGAAGAAATACATATAGACACTTCATTTATAACCTTACCGTTAATATTTTCTGCTGAGTTTGACAAATCGTGAGGATCTGTAGTAGCCATTATTTAAACAAAATTCATCTTCAGGAGCTATTGTAAACAACAAGAGTGAACGTCGCCATGTTTGGTACAACCGTTCTATTGACCAATAGCGTGCTCTCTTTCCCATGACGTACCCGTTATATTGACCAATAGTGTGCTCTCCTTTTCATGACGTTACCGTTACGTCATGGATAACGTAAACAAATTTGATAAAGATCCAAAGGAAAATGTGTCCCAAGAAATTTTTTGTAAGATAGGGTTAGTTACGAAGAATGTTATAATGATTATTTATTTTATTGCTACTCTACATGCAGTTGACTTATATGACCAACAATGTGAAACCGACCGATAATTCGTAAATTACCCTATCATCTGAATTTATTATTAATACTTCACTTTAATTAACCTCCTTATACCAAAGATAAAATCTAATATCTTTTCTCATAGCCTTATAGGTACCATTCAAGTTTAACATTTTATACCTGACGGAAGTAAAGCAATGTAACCCGCCTCTGATTTGTTATTTACTAAATAATAGGTACTTATGAATAACATACGTTGATTGAATGAAAGGTATTTTATGTGGCCAAATAGGTATAACTTTTAATATTGAAAATTGTTATAGGTATATAGATCATTGTATCATTCAGATGTACTGATTTTTTTTATTTTCATTAGATAAATGAATTAGAATGAGTATTTGTGGTGATAATTTAATTGTATTTAAAGGCTATGAATGTCAAAGGAGCAGTAGACCTTTTAGCCAAAAAATAACATCAATCATTTAATAGAAAAATATTAATAAAATGCTACTATTAGGTATATTAAAAAATGTATTTTAAAAAAACTATTAAAAACTTCTACTCAATAATTTAAAAAAAAATGATTTAAAAAATTATATTAAAAAGAATTCTATTTTAAAAATATATTTGATTAATTTTAAAATGCAGCGCCATCAACTGACGGAACTCACGTTTGCATATCAGCTGATTAATAGTAAATAAATGATAGACCACATGCGCACGATATCGTAAAACTCTCACTGTTCGTTGATTCACGATCTTGTTTACTTTATGTATTAAACTAACTTAGCTTTACATTAAATAACTAATCTCAATCATAATGTGCATATTGGAGCTAGACTACCGATATGATTTCAATTTTAATAAAAGACAACTGAACAAATATTCCTACCTAATCACGTTTACATCCATACAATAATTAATATATGTATCATTTTCTGATTGTTGTTCTGGTGAGGCATATGAATTCTCAAAAGTATATAACTAACTACTTAACCATAGTAAACAAATAAGAGAAGTATGCTAAATTTCGAATTCATTGACGATGAACTTGATCCGTTCTTCAGAAACTATGTAAACAAATGGCGTCGCATAGAGTCCTCTCAAATATTATTAGTTGAATATTATAAGTGAAAAGGGAGTAAAACGTGATAAAAAACAATTTTATGAAAGTTAATTTCCATTAAAATGCACATTTAACTGAATAATAGCACATTTTTTATTTAAAAATAAATAGAAAATATTTTATGTGACGTCACTCATAATATTTTCAGATGTTACAATATTATACTTGGTATATATCTCTATTCATTTACTATGCTACTAATATCTTTTTTTTTTTTACTCGAAGTTCCAAAATTTTATAGACGTTAACTGTTACTTTTCAAAAATAATGAAATTATCTCAATGTTAATGATTATGACACATTTGCATTTGTACTCTTCAATACTATGCTTTGAAAGTCTTCAAAAATTCGTCGCTAAAGGGTCGTACACACGTAGTGTTTTTTCAGTCTTTCCATCAGACATTTGCTAAGCTCTTCCTACTTTTTCCACGAGAATAAAGACAATTATTATGAAGACAATTATTATAAGTTAGAACTAACTAGGTACTGGATAGAGTTACTATAACTAATACAGTGAAAAACACAGGACATGTATTCTAAGAATAAGCAAATAAAAGTTTACAATCTCCAAATTATCACCTTTTTTAATTTCTAACAGAATATTGTACATTCCAAACTGTATAATTTTAAAAGTAATACAGACAATTGCTAACAAAAATTATTAGTTTCACCTAAACAATATATTTTTGAACACATGAGAGGAAGTTTTATAGAATAGAATTGATGGATTGTCATATGCAGAGATTCAAAGAATGTACTTAAGTGAGGTGTCTATCTCTTATAATTTCATAGTAGGCCCGTACTATACTAGGTTCTAGGCCAGGGATGGGCAAATGCAGCACTCAGTGCTATTTTGGCCCTCAGAGTGGCACTCGTGCCCACCAGGGAAACGGTGCTTTATTTTCTTCCAAAGAAAATTTTAGCCCTGACTGCTTTATAAATTACAAGGATAATGTAAAAGAGGATGATCAACTAATTGAAGAACAGTTTATTTGTAATGACCTTGATACTTTGATAGTCAATTTTATTCATTAATAAGGTATTTTTAGTTTATTGTTAAATTAGTGCCGATGTTTAAAAAAATGACCTCTGACTCTTATTATCTAAATCAATTATTCTTACACTGGTAAAAATTTGTGTAATCATTTTTAATTTTCTTTTTTAATAAGTTAGGTAGCCATTGTCATTAATCATGTGATTTTATGAATTCTAAGTTATTAAGTTTTTATTACTTATGTAAAATATCTTATTTTTGTTTTTATTGTGAATTATTTTCACATGAAAAAAGAAAAGTACAATTATATATCATTTATTAATTCCTTTTAATTCAAATAATAAATATACTACCAATATTTCCGTGCAAAATATGTGCGATTGTACGTACCTCAATAAAATCTTACCCCGCATTTTAATTCCTCAGTATCCCCTGCAATTTAAAAAAATGAAAAGAAAATGGTAACGCCACTGTGATTCCATATTTCGGCACTGAAAAACACAACATGCGCCCACCCCTGGTCTAGGCTGATTTTCCGAAACCAAATTTGCCAAAAACTAATTCACCGAAACGGTTTTTCAGAATACGTTTTTTCCGAATCCCAAATTGGCCGAAAACGGATTTGCCGAAGGACAAATTTTCCAAAAGACAAATTTGTCGAAAATCAAATTTAATGTATTCAAAAATAACATTCTGTTGGACTTTGTAGTTCTCATCATTATATCTTATGCATAAAAAAAACACATTTCTTATATGAGTTTGACATTACTATTGCTACATTATATAAATTTGTATTCCGCTAATTCGGTATCATTTGCTAAATGTATATATTAAATATTAATATGTATATGGCATTACTAAAAAAGTGTTGAGAGAAATAAATGTTTTTAACTGAAACAAATTAATTCATGCAAGTGACACTATCATTGAGGCTAGAGGTAAATTGGGAAGATATAAACATATCTAATAGTTATGTTATTCATTACTTACAATTTTATATTTTAAACGCAATAGATGGAATAAATATTACTAATGTGAGCCACAAAACACCTTCTGTATGGTATACTACTAACAACTGGATAAAATATATGCAGTAAACATGGAATATTCACAAAAATGAATAAACACGCTAGAAACACACAATCTAAAAACAACCAAACGCTCAAATGAAAGAAATGCAACATGCTCCCATTGCTGACTGACTGACTGATCGATTCTGACTGAATAAAGCTTGAACGTCTTTAAAATAAGAAAAGACAAAGATTCATTTAGTGGTACAAAGATTAAAGGATCATTTAGTCTAACTAAGGGTTATGATTTCGTTTCTTTTCTGTAACTTTTGTGTAATTTTACATTCTGTTTTAAATAAGTCTTTCGGTAAATTTGGCTTTCGGCCAATCTTCACTTCGGCAAATCCGTTTTCGATCAATTTGGGCTTCGGCAAATTCGTATCCGGAGAATCCAGTTCGAGAATTAGTTTTCGGAGAATTTGGTTTCGTCAAATTCGTTTTCGGAAAAACCGCCGGATACCATATTTATCATACCGTGGAATTTTACAACAGCTGTACGTAATACACCTACTAGTTACTAATAATTATGAAACAAAACTATTTATTTTACGAGTACAAAATTTAAACCAAAAATTAAAACAAATGAATAAAATTAAGAATAATGCAATGATTAATATGTTCAAATAATATATAAATATCAATTTCAGTCACATCATATCAATCAAAAGAAATTTATAATTTAACTTTAATGATAACATCAGGAAGATAAGAATCATCGTGTAGCCATTCATTGACTCAATTTCTCATGAGACATACACGATCTGATTAAAATACTGATAGACGGTATGATAAAGGGAATTACTATACCTTAACAGATAAAGGATGTCAGTTTTGTATTGGAGTTGGTGCGCAATGTTGTCTAACTACATCAGGCTGGATGTGTTTTTCTTTTACATTGTGCTGGTGATAGTCTTCTTGCACTGGATCGTTTATTTTAAGTGAAATGGCTTGACATCTTCAACTATGGCAGAGAACGATGAGAAAAAAGATTTATGTGATGGTGAACAGGCCGATACATCAGGAGACCTCAGATCACGTGGAGCAAGCTTTTCAAGTGTTGTTGAATCATCATATGATATAAATAATGGCCATTGTCATACAAAGGAGTCTTCAGTAGACTTACACCGTGAAATACAACAACGAGAAATGTTGGCAGTGAATCATTCTACATCCTCTGAGTTCAAAGACTGTGACGAGATTTCGAATATGGCAACTGAATCTCTGATGCAATTGCAGCCACCAGATGGCGGATATGGGTGGATTATTGCCCTATCAACTGTAATTATAATGGTAATATTTATTATTGAATTAAAAACTCACATCATTTTCAAAACTGGAAATAATAATGGTTATCTTCGGATCTTCTGACTATTAACAACATTTTATAGAATGATTGAACTTTTTACAGACAGTTCTACCTAGTTTGTGCTACTGTTTTGGACTGGCTTTCCTCGAGATTCAGATCGAGCATTCTGTTGCGCCATATTCACTTCTACATCTTGGATTCATTCCGGCCGTTTTGAGCATAAGGCATACTCTGGGTACTGAATCACTATAGCTCTAATCATATTATTCTTTATATATGAATATATATCCCTGATATGTTAATTCCCAAAATGGATAAAATTATTCAAATGATTTTGTACGTTTCATATAGGTCCTGCGTGTACAAAACTAGGGGATATTTACGGTCCTCGACTTCTTGCCATCACTGGTCAGGTGATCATAGTTTTTGGGCTCATCATATCTGCTGGATACTCTATAACATTCTTCTTCTTATATTTTGGTTTCTTCTTAATAGGTGAGTTATATTTTCTTAAGTGCGCTGAACTCCATTAACAATATACAAGTATATAATGTATGAATTAATGGGTTTTTTTCCAGGAATTGGGCTATCGATAACCAATCCTCAAAATGCTGTAATCACTAGGCAGTACTTCACTGATTCACGAACAGTAGTGTCTGCAATCACCAGTACGGTATCCATCTTGCTCAGCATTGGCGTGCCTTTCCTCTTACAGTTCTTCTTCACAGAGTTTACATCAACGTTAGGCTTCGTGCTGTGGTCCGTCGTTGTGGTGCAAAGTATAGCTGCTTCTGCGCTACTGCAACCAGTTCGATTTCACATGGTACTGAGACCCGTGCTATTCAATGATAGATTAGTAGATGAATCTAACGGAGGAAAATGTCAGCATACAGTTATACCTATTGCAACAGAGAATGATGATGACAAGTTTGATGAAACTTGCGATTCCAAGGATGAAAGTTCCTCGAATAAATCTTCAGACGAAGATGATTCGAATGTTTCAGACAGTCTAAATATAACATATACAGCGTCCCCAATAGAAGAAATATCAATGAAGTCTTTGAATAATCATAGAAATTGGAATAACCCATCAGTCGATCAATGCCGAAGTCCGACAGAAAAATATCCACCAACTAGAATAAAGTCCATTACTTCAGAAAACAATATAGATTTAGAATTGATGCCTGTTATTATGGAAGAGAATGACCAAGACAGTATGAAGAGTTTTACTTCACATGAGTACATTTCCTTCCTAAGAAAATCTTATCTTAGATCGCCAAGTCGAAGCAGAGGAAGTGGTTTCAGTGAGAAATCCTTCATGAGTGTTAGTTATACATCTGACAGTGTTTACTATTCGGCGGAAAACATCCCATTTATTGCGGGAGAAAGTTGTAATATAACTAGAAATTCTTTAGTAGAAGATAATTTTGAAGATGCTGAAAGTGGAGATTCAGAGAAAAATGAGTCTCTCAAATATTCACCTGTGGATGTTATAAATATTGTAAAACAAAATACTATAGATTTCTTCCTGGTAAACTACAATATTTTCACAAAAAAATTCCTCATTTGTTGTACTTCTTCATCTATAATGAAATTGGTAAGTTGTTAAAATATAGTAATATTGTTTAGAATTAGTGCGATCTGAAAGGTCCCTTCTAGGTCTTACCAAACTGCATGAAATTAGATTGCCTATATTCAGCTAGGTAGGTAAAATTGATTCAATTGTAATTATTCGGGCTTAGGTATAAATAGGGGAAACTTATTATTGAAACCTAAATTTCTTTAAAGTATTCATTTGCAGTCTAACCGAAAAGAATTCATTATTTGTTTATAAAATTCTAACCTAGTATCCAAAAAAGAGCGTATACTCTTTTTCTTTAGCTTCACAATAGTGTTTCGTATTTCAAAATATTTTGAAATATACTGAACTAATTTTTGTGCAGTTTTCAGTTATTCATCCTATACTATACTTTAGTTCTACAATATTATGTAATACTTATTTTTACCCGGAGACTGGAAAAGACCTATAAATGTTTCTATTATTTTTCAGGTCTACAATGTCGCATTAATTTTTCTACCGATGAGAGGAGGAGAAGTTGGTAATCCTAACCTGGCTCCTATTTTGTTTGGGTCGGTAGTGTTGGCAGAACTCATTTCAAAAATCTTAACGGCAATCATCACCTCGCACTGGTGTGAAAATGTTACCAAATTTCATACAGCGGGACACTTCATTAGCGCTTTAGGATGCTTAGGTTAGTAACAAAATATAAATTTTCATATCTTTAACCTTCTGTATCAGTTGGGTCATTATATTTAGATATCTCAACCACACGGTCAAAATGCAGAAAATTTTGGCTTGTAAATATCTGTATATAGATATATTCACCATGCTACTGCATCTATTGTAACATGATTTCGTAACCAATTTCTCATATCACCCACGAATTTTTTATGTTAGTAAACTGCTTGTTCTTATGATATTAGTGTTGTGGCTAATGAATTACTAATTACAGGTTTAGCTTTATCGCCTGATAAGATAACACTCGTGCTCGCGTCTTTGGTGTTTGGTGTAGGTCAGGGAATGGCTCTCAGCAGTGCTACTTCTGTGCTCCTTGAGACTGTAGGCATGAATATGGTCTCCACTTGCTCCAATATCATCATGATGTGTGCGGGAATAGCTGGATTACTCATCTTACCTTTGGCAGGTAACCTAAATTAACAACTTTTTTTTAAAAGTCTTTTAGCAGTTAAATAAATATCATTTCCATTATGGCCATGCAGTAGAATTCCTCTATAGTGGACTCCTATAGTGAATGTAGAGTCCTGAGTAAAAGAATTAACCGGTTTAGTGAACAAATTTCCTTCAGTCTGTCATAAATTGGCAATTAGTTTTCTAGAAACTGGGCTACGCAGTACTCATGGCAGACTATAGGAAATTTGTTCACTATACGGGGTAATTCTCTTTCTCAGGATTCTGCATTCACTATAAAGGAGTTCTAGTTTATAGGCAATTGATTATATTATGTTTCTTTTTCAGGTCTAATCGCGTTTGCATTTGACTCTACTAGTTCTGTGTTTGCTTTCTTGTTTCTGCTATCAATTCTACCGGCCATTCTTTGGACCGTCAGGATTATCTGCACTAAAAATGAACAAGAAGAAGAGGAAGAAAATTCACCGCAAGATTTGACTCCCCCTCTCCAATGAGTTCTTTTTAAAAATTCAGTATACAGGCACATGTCGGTAAATATCTATTATTTTTATATTAAATCACCAAATAAGTTTTTGATCACTGTATATCTGAAGAAATATACAGTGAAACTCCTGAGTTAGGAAGTATCGGTTCCTTCATAGCTCAGAGCCTCTGCATATCTTGAGTGCACTAGATAGTTTTCTGTGATTAAAGTCATAGAAAACTATTAAGGATATCTATGACGAAATTTTTGACGTATATCATTTTCTATAATTTAAGCATAGAAAACTACTTGATAACTCAAACGTATTTCATAACTCAGGTCCTTCATTACTCGAGTCCTTCATAACTCAGAACTTCATAAGTTTTACAGTACTACAACTTGAAAAATTAATTAAACTTGACAAAAAGTTTTGAAGCTCCAGATTGTGATTTTCTATTTAGATCTCTTTTCACCAACATTCATCTAGTCAATGTTTATGTCTTTCTTGTTACTTTTGGTTATATTTTTTTATTATGTTATATAATAATACGAAAGAATGGAATTAATGTACATTTATTTAAATCTGTTCCATTTGAAATATTATCATATTAATCAACACAAAACATAGTAAGAGACTGAAATATAAATATATAATACATGTAGATACAATAATATGTATAAATAATCTTTATTTTACACTTGATATATCTATTCTCGGTAGTTAAGAATTACTTGTAATAATTTATTTACCTATAAGCTGCTTACAAAAAGATTCTAACAGATATAGTTTTTCCCAATTCTTCATGTTTGATAATCATACAATATATGTTCCATCCAACCTATACAAACTTAAAAACTAAATCTAAATATTGAATGAAATATATTTTTCTCCATCAATAATGGTTTAAAAAAAACAGATTTAATTTCATTTTTAATTGCACTAATAAGATCGAGATTCACTTATCTACATTAATCTCCCCCTGTATATAACAGTCACTCAAACGTACGTACTTATGGTATCCAGTGTCAGCTCACTACAATTTATAGGTTCCGCTTTAAAGTCAGCAAATAAAAACTTCACATAATATTACACCCACAATACTCTCCAACACTCCTTCAGTTCTCGTCTTAACTTTGTCCATCAATAACACGTCATTCAAAATAGGCGAATTAAAACTAATTTTCACCAGCTTAAAGTCCAGGAAACTAAATCGAACCATTTTCAGAATGAACAACAACCTGTCGTACTATCGTAGGCGAACGAGTCCTGAATACATTGAATTGGTCCCCTCCTCGCAAAATTTAATCGATCTAAGATTACTGGTTATATAAATGCCAACCATTTCAAATTTGGTTCTATTTGGTTCAGTGTAAATATATCTTATATAATTAATTACGAAGCGAATAATTTATCAATTTGTTTTCCGTTAACTGTGATTTGTTGTATAACGTTAGTTCTCAAATTTCAAATATTTCTGAATAAATTTTAATTTCGCGTGGAGGGGACCTTAAATGTCCAAGATACATCCTTCACGAAATCACTGCCAAAGTACAAAAATGTCGTCAGATCTCTCACAAAAAATGCAATCTTCACAAATAGAGATACAAAATCACAACAACATTTCCATGCCTGCAACAAAAAACAATTTCATGATTTATCCCACACTCAAACCACCTAGGTACTCAAACCACCTAGGTACTCAAACCATGCACCTAATTACCTACAATTAATAACTGCTATTTGCAAGTTGACTCCAACAATCAAAACTCACCCTGGCAAGCCCCATTAATAACATTGTTGAATACAAATTCATATAAACACTACCATAGACACCGAAAACTCTTTGAGGTACAGACAAAGAAAAGTTTATCCGTAACTATTTTTGACAGTTTACTAATTTCCAAAAAGAAACTTTGATAATAGTAATGCTATTAGATATTTTCAAATTTGTCTGGGTACACGATGAATAATTTGTTAGATTTGAAAATAATAGAAAATTAGAGTTGGTACGGCCATGATACCTGCAGGTATCATGGAAACCAACTAAAACAAATAATAATTATATCGTTTTTTCTTATATTCTCGTGAAAAAAGTAGGAGGAGCTTAGCAAAAAGTCTGGTGGAAAGACTTAAAAACCCTACGTGTGTACGGCCTTTAACGATATGAACAACTTAGATCGAATCAGAGTGATGTGCAAAGGGGCAGTGAACTTTGAACAAACTTTTTCTCTCCTGTGGATAAATCGATAGAGGTTGGCATTACTAATAATAAATGTTGTCAATTTATTTAGATCAGATTTAAAAAATATTTTAATAAATTTTCAACTGAAGCGTTACCTACAGCTGAATTCAACAGTTAGCACAACTGATAGAGCGCATGACCACGATATCGCTAATTTTGCACCGTTTGTGTGTATGCTTTTATTAACGTTCTAGTAAACTTTATAATAAATGATCTTTACTTTATTTAGACTCGAGACCGTTATTGTTTTCAATCTCGTTAAAATACAGCAGCATTCCTGTCGATGTGTTGAAACTCACAAATAATATTGATTTTTTTATTGTTTGTTATATTCATACGAAGGAATTCTCTCGAGTATATAACTATTTATTAACTTCTTTTTTAAGTGGCAATATTTTACATAAGTTTACTGTTCTTTTAGTTTTCATTCTTCGATTAAATGACTAAATATGATCACTAAAACGATAAGAGGTTAATAACTTAATATCATAACTTGCGGAAACTCCAAGGAAGACATAACAACATACAGACAGTACATAAAAGTGATAAAGACCCATAGTTCTAAGTGAACAAATCTGTTTCAAATAAATAAAATAGGCACAATGATGTCTCTGATTACATGTACAGTAGAATTCCTCTATAGTGAACTCTTGTAAAGTGAACATAGAGTCCTCAGTAAGAGAACTACTCCGAATAGTGAACAATGGATACCAACTCAAATTAAATAAAAATTATATAATTTTTTTTCTTATATTCTTGTGGAAAAAGTAGGAGATGCTTAGCAAAGAAAACTAATGGGCATTCCTGGCAGACAAAAGAAATTAGTTCACTATTCAGGATAGTTCTCTTACTCAGGACTCTACATTCACTATAGAGGAGTCCTACTGCATCTAATCAGTTAAACATCACTGAGTGCAAAGTAAATAAAGGACACCTCAGTCACAGCACTATGACACACCCTAAACAAATACAGACTCGCATACACAACACACTTCTCCTAACTTCCTTATCGATGTAAAGTGTCGTACACACGTAGTGTTTTTTAAGTCTTTCCACCAGACTTTTTGATAAGCTCCTCCTACTTTTTCCAAGAGAATATAAGAAAAAATGATATAATTATTATTTATTTTAGTTGGTATCCGTGATACCTGCAGATAGCATTGTGTAATAATAACAATTTTTATATCTTTTTTTATTATATGACCGAAGATGTAGAACTGACCGATAATTCGTAACTTACCCTAGTTTGTCGCACAAATATCATGTGTCTATACGATACCATTTCCTAACTGTTCACATTTTTCTTACCATTAAACCCTGTACAATTAATAATAATGGATTCATTTAGAGATGTCTTTAAAAGTGATAATTAGATAATAAAAATAGGTTTATTTTAATATCTGTCGATAACTGTAAATATTTAGACATTGCTTC